>PVLC010006628.1:0-51229 GCA_004027655.1 Graphiurus murinus | reverse complement strand
TGACTTCAGTTCTTTCAGATAAATAAGGAGGAGTGGTATAGCTATGACAAATAGTGGTTCCATTTTTAGTCTTTTGAGGAACCTTCATATTGCTTTCCATAGTGGTTGTACTAATTTACAATTCCACCAAGAGTGTATAAGTGTTCTTTTCTCTCCATATCCTTTTCAGCATTTATTATTGTTTGTATTCTTGATGATTGCCATTCTAAATAGATTGAGATGAAATATCAATGTAGCTTTGATTTGCATTTCCTCAGTTGCTAAAGATGTTGAACTTTTTTTTTTTCAAATATTTGTTGGCCATTTGTATTTCTTCTTTTGAGAAGAGTCTATTTAGTTTATTTGCTCATTTATTGATTGGATTATTATTACTATTTTTTGGTGGTGTTTTAAGTTCTTTATTCTGGGTATTAATGGAAGAGAAGCTGGCAAAGATTTTTCTCCCATTCTGCAGACCTTCTCCATACACTTACTTGTTTTGTTTGCTGTGCAGAAGTTTTTTAATTTGATGCTCTTTTGGTCAGCATCCAAAAGACCTGACTACACAACTTAGAGGAAGGAAGAATTATTTGCTCACAATTCTGGAGATGTCAAGGGTTCAGTCCATGGCAGGCCAGCTACATCTGAGGAGCTCAGGGCATGGTGGCAGGGAGAGAGTGAGCAAATTCTGTGCTCTCACATCAAAGAGGCTGGAAGCAAGGGAGACCAAGCAAGGGGACTCAAAGGTACACCCATAGACTCACCCCCTCCGTCCACATCCCACCTGCCAAGGTTACCACCCCGTAAAACCATTACAATAGATTTGTTCAACTGATGAGATTGCAGCACTCATGACTTAATTATATTAATTCTGAACATTAATATGTGAGCTTTTCAGGGAACATTCTATATCCAAACCATGACAGATGACATCCTATCTATTAATTATTGGTATTATTTCCTGAGCTTTAGGAGTCTTATTTAGAAAGTCACTGCCGGTGCCCATATGTTGGAGTATTGCCCCTATGTTTTCTTCCAGCAGTTGCAAAGTTTCTGTTCTAATCCCTAGGTCTTTGTTTTACTTTGAGTTAACTTTTTTTGCGGTTTGAGAGATAGGGACCAAGTTTCATTTTTCTATGTATGGATATTCAGTTTTCTTCCCTCCAACATATGTTTTGTCACCTTTGTGAAAAGTAAGATGACTGTACCTGTATCTTCCATTCAGTTCCATTGATCTATGTGTCTGTTCTTATGCCATTACCATACTGTTTTTGTTACTCTAACCCTGTAGTATAATTTGAAATCTGGTATTATGATGCCTCTGGTAATGCTCTTTTTGTTCCCAATTGCTTTGGTTATTCTGAGTTTTTTATATGAATTTTAGTTTCTGGGTTTTTCTTTATTAATTTTAGGAGTTATTTCTAGTTCTGTGATGAATGCTATTGCTATTTAGATGGGGATTGCAAAGGTATTTGAATGAAATAAATTGAACTGAAGTTACCTGTACCAAAAAAGTGTTAATTACAGAAAATTGTTAAAATAGATGCTCCTTAAGTCTTAATATACTCTTGTCTCTGATGTGAGCTAGGTGTATGATTAAGCAAACGTACTCTGTTGACCTCAGTTTCCTCATACATAAACTTCCGATTCTACAATATAAACAGATTAACAACTAGAAGCAAAAATCAAGTAAACTACTAATATTTTACAGTTTTTTCAAAAGTATATGAACTTAGATTTTACAAATGTATATTTTTAAAGATATACATACTTAATCTGAATTCTAAAGAATTAAGTGAATTTTATTAACTTATGCAAATTAGAAAGTTTTTTCTACCTTTTTTTTTATACTGGGGATTGATTCTACCTCTGAGTCACACCCCCCCACACACCGTTTTTATTTTATGTTTTTTTAATGCTGAAATTGGGTCTTGCTGAATTGCTGAGGGTCTCATTAAGTTGCTGAGGTTGGCCTTGAAACTGCAATCCTCCTGTCTCAGTCTACATTTTTTAGTTTAGTAGAATCACAGTATTTTAATTTTTGCTTTCCATTAAGTGACAGAAAATGTAAAATATCTGATCGATACAATATAAAATATTACCAAATTTATCTTACTTTGTATTTTAAAAAAGCCTTAATCATGGATTTTAATTTTTGAAATTTGTATATTTCTTATTAGATTGTAATATTCTCTTATTAAAATAAAATGTTAACTATATTTATGTGAAAATTAAATTGTATATTGTTTCTTTCATATTTATTGTGTTTCTAGATTTTTGGTTCAAAGTTTTTGTTTTATTAAAGATATAATGTCTCCTTTCAGTTATTAGTAGACATTGGAAAGAAGAGAAATACACTGTATTTTCATCCATCACTGACAATGATTCCTGCTAGCAGTTCTCATCCTTTCACCCATAAAATCAGCATGAAATTGGCCTAACATTGCTAGATCAGATTGAGTATCTACATAGTAATCCTCAGGGAACAGAAAATTCAGTCTGTGCAAAGTTATAGAATTTGATTATTTTTCTTTTGCAGTATTTATGAAAAGTTGTACAAAGAATGTCAGATGTGGTCTAAATATGCACGTAAGCAGTAACTAAGTTAATCCATTTCAAAATATAGATGTACATGATTCTAATAAACTTTTGAGTGTTGAAGGATAACACTTATTTAATGAAAAGCAAGTGGATATTTTCCACTGGGTGATTAACTCAATAGAAGCTATTTCCATATACACACATAGTCTCCCTGGGTGAAAAAAAAAAAATTAGTATACAAAAATAAGTGATCAAGTAAAGGATGAGTCAAAAGGGAGGTAGCAAACAATATGTAGTAGCTAAATGCTAAAACAACCAGGGCATGTTGTATGCATGGGCTGTTATAGCAAGATAAATATCCTCATTTTGATACATAGGCATATGAAACTTGTACAGACATTTTCTCAAGTGGTAGATGTAAACTTGTTGAAAGTGAAATATTAAATATTCATATTGAAATCCTTAATTCCATTATTTATGAGAAAGGACTAGTCTGCATTTTGCATGATGATTTGCTTATATGGCCATTAGTCTTTGTATTGCCAACGTCATAAATTTTAATATTTCATAAAGTATCATACACTTTTGTATTTGAGATTCAAATATTGGTAAGATTGCCCCCCCCCACACTTTTTCCAGTTGGCAACATAATTATCTCTAGGACATTAGTGTCTGAGAATTTTAGGTGATCTATAATGCACTTTACATTCATTTCAGAAACATATGAGGAAAAAATCATTTGCTACTGCCTTCATAAATTGGTAACACATTATTTCTATATAAGATATTATAAATGATTTATTTATATTAATTCATGTGGTAATTTTTTATTCTCTAATTAAAATTTGAATTGTGGAAAGCATGCTTTCTTTTTTAAGTTATCATACTTTAAAAAAAATTCTGTTGCGCTTAAGTGAAAATCTAAGAGGAGCTATTTCATTTTAAAAATGCTGATAGACATTTATTGAGTTTTGGAACTAACACTTAGGAAATTATTCATCCTTGGATTGTATTTTTTATAAAGCACTATGGAATTAGTGGAAATAATGGATTAGAGTTCTAATTTTCTACTGATTATATACATAAATGAGTATCTTTGACTCATCAAGTCTTTTTATTTGGGGTGGGTGGAGTTCAAGTCCTGTCAATTTGCCATTACTCATATTATTAGTTTTATTGTGGGCTTTTAAACTTTTCTTTTTTTCAGAAACTTTATTAATTCATTATAAATATAGGAAACACATTTAAAGCTGATTAGAAATATTTACAGAGTTGAAAAACAAGTACATGGCCAAAGTTAATGCTAGCATTAACTAAAAAATAACTTCATTTTATTATACTAAGTAGGAAATAGTATCAGAGTGAAATTATCAACTGATGTGACTATTTCTAAAACAGTGTCTCTTTCTATATATGTATATACACACATTTCTAAATATAATATAATAAAAAATTATCTGAGATATCCTGAAAATATCAATTGCCTTATACATATTTACCAATTTATCTATTTTAAAATGATTTATAGAACTTAAATATGAGATTTAAAAACTAGTATAAAGCACACATTACTATGGTTTTATGCATTCTTAATTGGGATTTTTAAAATGGAAATTTAAGGTAATGTATACAGGTTTAGTTTTTGAGGGATTTATTTGATTATATATCTGTAACATTTATATTTTTATTTTCGTGTTAAAAGCAGTATTTTTCTAAGTACAGATAAAATTGAAAATTCATTGCTCAGTCTTAAAAAATAATGTATGTAGATAAGAAAGTGAGTTGTTAAAAAGGATTTCTTATACCCTGACCAAGTTATTAATTTCATTTTATTGTATTTCAAAGGTCATTAAAGCCTTTAAAAGATCAAACATTTAACTTGATAAAGGAAGAGAAATGAACCTGATCAACTGTGTTTAAAGAAAAATTTAAAAATTATAATTAAGAGTATTTTAGCAAGACTGTTGTTTGAATGTCTTCCTTTGACTCTGTTTAATGATATGTGTCAATTATTTGCAGATCCTGTGGTACTGTGGAAATTCCCAGAGGACTTTGGAGACCAGGTTGGGACCATATAATAAAAAAGTTAAAACTGAAATATTATTATTATTACTATTGCTGCTGCTAGTACTACTACTCATAAATAATTGTAATGATTTTTTTTAACTGAGAGGAAAGAAAGAACATTTGTGGAGAATATGTGGAAGAGATCTTGTAAAGTTACCAATTAGATTAGTGAAGAAGCTTTCTTTCACATGGAAAATAATAGCACTTTATAATTTTAACACATTTTTATAATTTTACCAGTGGAATGTATATTCGGAAACAAAAAAAAAATTTCCCCATCATGAAAACCTGATAATACTAAATCTCTGTTGAATATACTCATTATTTCTGTCTATTTGAAAGTAAGTATAACTGTTATAAAATAAGTGATCAGTTCTGTCCTTGTCATGGTAATACCTGAATCATTTACATTTAAAAGTTGAATTGTCAATGTTTTCTTATTTTTAAGGGACTCTTATCTATAGTTTCATTTTCTTAAAAAGATAGGGCATGAGAGACTGCAGAATGATGTCTTAAAGAAATGAGATTAAACAGTTATCACTGTTTACACTTATAATATTACACTTATCACTGTTACAGTTATTACAAATTTACAATATGGGCAGTTATAAAACTTAAATCTGATAAAAGTATGTCTTTAAAGAAATTCATTCATAAATAAGTCTATAGACTCATAATTTTGAATATATGTGGTGCTGTATATAAGAATAGATCCTCACTAGACTGCCATTCTGAAAGTTATTTTCCTTATATACTTGGTATATATTTTCTTATATACTTGGTCTTTTCAATTCTCTTTTCAAAGAGAGAACCCAGCAACAAATCTGTCTTTTTTCAGTTCTTTCATTATTATTAATTTCATTCCTACCTGTTAAAGTGCCCCTGAGAATTTTTAAGGGGATCTGCAGAATCCTAACTTTGGATTCACATGTGAGTCCAAAGTGTTTGTTGGGTTCACCCATAGCAGATTTGTTAGGGAGATCAGCTATTGCTGTTCTTTGTGACTGATAAAAGGGTGCTTGGAAATTTTCAGTTGGAGCTGAATTGTTACTCTGTTTCTAAAATTTGTGAGGTCAACAGAACATCAATGAGCCCTTACATGCTTAGTGAAAGACAGTAATAATTAACCATGTAATGGTGATGAACATCATAACCCTAGATGCCAGTTCACAGCAGTTCTCATAGTCTTTTTGAAAGTTAGAGTTGACAGGAACTTTAGATGCCATTTTGTCTAACTACATCAATTTATATACTAAAAAAAAAAAAAAAAAAGCTTTAAAAAGGATTCTGGCCAAGGACCTTGAAGAATGGTTTTGATATCTAATTTTTGGTGAATATTCTGAGTATTACAGAAGGCAAAAGTACTCTGTTTATGTCTCACTACTCTTATGTTTTGCTCTTTCACTAGCTATTCACTTTTGTTCAAGCAGACTTACTACAAAGTATCGTTTTCCTATTGAAATAAAGATTACTGAATAATGGCTGAGTTTAGTAGGACAGTAATTTACATTTTACTTAATCTAAATATTATGTTAGCTTATTTGTTCAGTAATGTGATTGATTTGAAGAAAAACACACTGAAGTAGAATACTTGTACTATAATTGATATTTGCAAAATCAGAAGGCAGGTATATTATTAAGCCAAAATTATAAAAGTTGATAATTGCTAAAGATTTACCTTAATAATGTGATTTTTGAGTTCTGTAAGAGGAATGATTTATTTGTTTTTTGGGTTTTTTTTGTGGTATCAAAGATTGAACCTAGGGACTTATGCATACTAGGCAAGTGCTCTACCTCTGAGCTATATTCCCATCCCTTTTTAAATTGTATTTTGAAATATGGTCTCACTAAGTTGACCAGGCTGGACTTGAACTTGCAATCTTCCTGCCTCAGACTACTAGAGATTACACAGGTGCAACTGCACCCAGCTAAGAATTAATGTCTAGCTTATTTAACACATTAGAAGTTCAATTTTCTTATTTTATGAGACTTTAAAAATGTTCATTTTATGTACATTTTCTTTATAAGCCAATCAGAACAGAGCTTTTACATTTAATAGACAATCTATTGATACTCTCCAAAGATAGGGAAATAGTTAACACTAACACAACAAGAGCGAAAACCTTTCTAAATTATAGACATATGATGGACATAAAAATTTGGTGATATTTTTAAGTATATTATAGTTAGTTATCAGATAATATTGATATATAGGAAAGTTGAAAAATAGATTTATAAAAGTAATGTGATATTTTTCAAGGCTTTTAAAGTTATGGTTGTGGTTATTACTCTTACCCCAGAAATGAAAACTTTGGCTAGATGCTTGGCCATAATTACCAAGGTAGCTTTAAGGGCCTAAGAACGTGAAATTATTCACTGAATACTTATTTTGCAAGGTGGTTGTCTGACTATAAAGAAGAAGATTTGTGGTTCTTGCCTTCCAGGAGTCTGTTAGGGAAAGGAAGATTGGACTGGAAATCAGAAGTGTACTGTCATTGACTCTGCTTCTAGCATGAGGGCATCATGGAGTTGCTTGTAGAGATGCTGGTGGTTAGGAAGAGAGAATGGATGGTGATCTCTAAACCTTATTTTTTTTTTTTTTGCGGTACTGGGGGTTGAATTCAGGGGCATTCTACCTCCGAGCTACACCCCCAGCCCTATTTTTTATTCTTTATTTTGAAACAGGGTCTCACTAAGTTGCGGAGTGCCTCACTAGGTAGCTGAGGCTGGCCGCGAACCCGGATCCTCCGGTCTCAGCCTCCCGAATGCTGGGATTACAAGCGTGCGCCACCACGCCCGGCTCTAAACCTTATTTTTGATCACCGAGTTTTTTTCCTTAATATGATCTTCTTCAGCCAAGCATCATGGCACATGATTACATGGCTTGTAATCCCAGTACTTGGGAGGCTGAGACAAGAAAATCACAGGTTCTTGACCAGCCTCAGCTACTTAGTGAGGCCCTCCTCATTGTAGTGAGACCCTGTTTCAAAATAAAGAATAAAAAATAGAATTGGGGGTGTATAGGAGTGGAGAACATCACCATATATCCATATATAGTTAGGGTAACCTATTGTGTTGGAAAGACAGAATGAAGTAGAGTGATAACTAGAGATTTTAGAATGTTATTTCTCGCATTTAATTGAAGACTTACATTGTGTGTGTGTGTGTGTTTTAAATACTGGGGATTGAACTCAGAAGTATTCTACCTCTGAGTTCTACCCTGAGCCATTTATTAATTTGTTTTGTTTTGAAACAGGGTCTTACTAGGTTGCTGAAAGTCTGGCTTAGTTGCTGAGGCTGGTCTTGAACCTAGGATCCTCCTGGCTCAGCCTCTCAAGTATACTGGGGTTACAGACATATGTTACCACACCTCATTGATATTTTTTTAATAGTATAGATTTGAGTTTGAATTATAACCCTGCCAGTTGCATGCTTTTTGCCCTCAGAAAAATATCCCCTGCTATGGATGGCATAATAGTTACTTCACAGAATTCACCATGTAAGTTAAGGTCTATAAGAAGCTTAAAGTAAGCTGGGTCTGGTGGTGCACGCTTGTAATCCCAGCATTTGGGAGGCTGAGACCGAAGGATCCGGGTTCGCGGCCAGCCTCAGCTACTTAGTGAGGCACTCCACAACTTAGTGAGACCCTGTTTCAAAATAAAGAATAAAAAATAGGACTGGGGCTGAAGCTCGGAGGTAGGATGCCCCTGAGTTCAATTCCCAGTACCGCAAAAAAAAAAAAAAAAAAAAAAAAGAAGCTTAAAGTAGGCCTTTAGGAAATGAAAGGGTGTGGTTAAATTTCCTTCACACTCTGTGCCTGCTTTTTCTTTTCTGTTTTGTGACCTTTCTGCTTTACTTCCCATTTCCATACTGTTTCTTCTTTTATTTGGTCCAATTCTCCTATTTTTAAACCTCAGTTTGAAAATTGATTCTTTGAAGATTCATTATTCAATTACCACATGTGGCAGTGGCTGGCACATGATAAGGTCTGAATTGAGTGCTCAGTTGAGTGAGTGACAGGTCACAGGAGGTTGAATAAACTTATGATAGGCTGTCTTAATCTTCTTGGGAAAATAGGAGGCAACTGAGAGGAATGAATGTAAGAGTAGTATGGAAACTGAAATTTAGAAAGATTTCAAACTTCCAGGCATGGTGACACACACTTGTAATCCCATTACTTGGGAGGCTAAGACAGGAGGATAGCAGGTTTGCAGCCAGCCTCAGCTACTTAGTGAGGCCCTCCATAACTTAGTGAGACCCTGTTTCAAAATAAAAAATAAAAAATAGGACTGGGGGTTATAGCTCGGAGGTAGAATGCCTCTGGCTTCCATCCCCAGTACTGAAAAAAAAAAAAAAAAAAAGAAAAAGAAAGATTTCAAATTGGTGTTATAAAAAATACAATAGGGCTTCGTTAAAGTCTGAATGACAAGATGTGGCTTGGCAGAGGGGCAACTTGAGATTTAGTGGGCTCAAGCTAGTATTTCATGATGGTACCTGACTAGTGTTCTCCTTCTTCTCATATCTTAGAGATTAAAAAACTTAGATTTAGTTTATATTGACAACATGGCATATACTCCCATGTTAGGTGATACAAGTCCATTAGAAATACTTTTAGAAAAGTGTGTTTTGTCACATGATTATTTTAATTGCAGTAATAATAAGAATTCTATTCACTAAACAGATCTTGGTAGAAATGACCTGGAAACAGTTTAAATTATAATTCTAAATGAATAGTAGTAAAAATCTATGTATTATACAATAATAGCAGAGCATTTAAAAATTTATCCTGCAGCTATGTCTTCATAGGTTTTTTATATCTGCAGGCAGCCTGCTGGTTCCTGACACTAAAATGAATATGCTCAGCACTGTATACAATTTTCTTTTTATGTTCAGCAATGTCTAATGATAGTTCTGCATGGCTTAGGAAAAATGCTTATTTTTATTGAAAAATTACCTATCCATCATTAAAATATTCTTTATTGATTTAAAAGAGATAGATCAAAACAAAGTTTTTCATGATTTAAAACTGAGGGACATTGATACCTGGGAATTTTATAGTTTTGTTTCTTGCATTGGTCATAAAGAAGAAGAAATAATTTATTAAACTCGAGTACTCTCAAAATAAATATTTAAACAATTGTGAATTTTTAAAAATTGAAGTTTTTTATTTGTTTGGTTTTGATTTTCTTACTTTAGCTACCATTTGATTATTCCAAAGAAAAAATTTAATTGCATTCTGTATCAAGTATTGTTTTTCCAAATGGAAAGAATAAAATGTCTTAGACAAATTTCTGATATGAGCGTAAATTCTAGTACAAATTTATTAATTTTTAACAAAATGAAATTTTGTAAAGAGAGATGATGGGTAAATATAAGAGAATTATAACTGTATGATAGCTGCTTCTTTTGTTTCATATTAGAAAAAAATTTATCAGTGGCCTGTTTTACCATTCTTAAAATATTGATCATTTCTCATCAGTTTTGTTGCAGATACATGTGGTATTAGGTTTTTGGCATATTTTCATTTCTAAAAAAACAAGAATCAGAATGAAACATTATTAGGGACCAGCATGTGGGAAAGTACATAACATAATTCTGTGATCATTATCATTGTTATATTTTTCTATCTGTCCTTTCTTAAAAGGACTAGATTTATTCCTTTTGGAAGTTCAATATTAGGAAGCTCACGGCAAAATATCACATTCTTATTTTATATTTTTTACTACTAAAATCTAAAAATTTTATAGTGAACAAGGATGCTAATTTAAAAAATAGTGATATTTTAGAAATTTCACGTTATAAATGTGGTATTTGCTGAAAAATAGAACGGTATGACTTAGCAAATCTCTATTGAACATAATATTTTAAAATATATTTTAGATATAATTATATTTGAAAACCCTTGTAAAAATGACCTTGTTTTTCTGCGGAAGGACGAAAGGTTTTATTTTAATGAGCTCATAGAGGTAAGGTTTTTATTTCTATTTTTATGACAGTGAGCTTATTATACTTTAGCTATGCAAATGATTTAGATCAAACCTTGAAAGTCTGACATTCCCCAACAACCACTACCAACTAAATAGTAATATATAATAAAGATTAAATTAAAGAAATACAATTTTACAAATATTTATTTTTATTGAGCAGTAAGCATTTGGCAGAAGTAAAATTAACCTTAATTTTTGTTAAAAGATTCTGAGTATTTATGAGAAGCAGAGGAGAAATTATTTTTACAAGGTGACTTAGCACAGGCTGATGAATCAGAAGCAATTCTACAAAAGTCAGAAGCAAACAAATTGAACATAATATTATGAGTACGTTAAAGTTTCTCTGCCAGGTCAAAATTTTATATTCTTAAAATTTTCTTTACGTTTAGTTTAAAAAGAAGTTAAAATTAGTTAAGTATGAAGTAAAGGATGGAAACAACAAGAGTAACATGTTATTTTTTAGTGTTATTTGGTGGAAATAAAAATTTTAAAACTGGCATAAAGTCATTGTTAATTCACATGGAGAATGTTACTTTGAAATAATCTTACTTAATATAAGTGTATAGTGATTTAAAAATGACTTTTAGGGAAATTCTGTTTTTAAGAATAGGTTTAAGCTGAATGAACTTTGGGAAGTGTAAGAATGAATTTCATAAATCGCCATTTCACCTTTGTATTTGGATTTCTTTCAGTACATTATTAATAGATAAGCTATTTAAAGCAAGGATTGCCAGGTTGCTCATCAGGATTTAAAATTTAGTCCTGAAATACAATTGGGGAAAACAAGTAGACATGAAGGCATTTAACTATTAAAAATTTTAAGTTTAAAAATATTCTGTATCTGCTGAAAATATTGAACTTGGTCAACATATGGTACTAGCTAGCCTCATCTCCACCCGTTCTTTTGTTATCTTGTTATTGTTGTAAGGCTTAATGACAGTTGTAAGCCATAGTTCTGGATGTGGGGGTTAGTCCACCCTGGGGAGAAGAAGAGGAAACTGCAGTGTGGATTATGGAAATATGGATTGATCTAAAAAGGGACCTGTTGTAAAAGAATGGGGCTCAAAGAAAAGCTGGGAGAAACTAATGAAAAGATGATGGAATATGATGTGAAAATGATCATTCGAAATCTCTCCTTTCATTCCCAGCTGCTATGTTTTGGAGAAAAGGAATGCATTTGTATATTAAGAGATAGCTAAAAGAGTCCAGATGAATAGTGTTATTTATTAGATATATTTTCATTTTGATTCAGATAAATTATGTGCATTTTAATAGACTTTGCATATGTTAGATACTTTAAATCTTAAAAATGTAATGTTAGAAGTGGTGTTTCATAGAAATGTTTTAAGTAGTACCCAATATTTGGCCATCATTAAATAGATCTAATTTCAAAAATGAGCTTTATGGTTGTTGTGTGTAAGTACCTTAACTTACTGGGATAGTAAATGTTTTATTTAAATATGAATTATTTTTTTTACCTTTAACTTAATTATTTAAAGGCAGAGTCAAATGTTTATCAATATGAGTTTTATAGATAAGTGACAATATTGCAGCTTGTCTTGATTTGTATTGAGTGACAACATATAGCTTCATTTGTAGCTTAGTTTACCAGATAACAATGCAGTCTAATGGTTATTTTTGCAAATGGATAATGTGGTCCATGTGGTTCAAACTAATTTCTGATGTGCTTATGTACAGACTAAACAAAGGTTGTTTCCTGACTCTAAAGTTTGGGAAAAGCCAGATGAGAAACTTAGCATGAAAGTGCAGAACTAAGGTATTCAGGAGGGGGGTCATATTTTGAGAGTAAATGATGTTTTCAATCTTGGATATGCCAGGTATCCTAGTAAGAATGTATTTTAAGTAGCAGGAGACTGTCTCTCTGGAGTTCAGGAGAGGATGATCATATGGAATTTATGGAAAGTGAACTTACAAAGGCAAGGTTTAGGGAGAAGTAAGTATCTCAGAACATCTGCTTCTCTAGACCCCAACTTGTTTCTTTATGTAATCAGAATTTTAGTTTGATAATGATACCTTGCAACTTTTATAAATTGTTTTGCAAGATATGAACAGTATACCTTACTTTCTATTTTGGATCATTATATATTTCATTTGACCAACCAGGACCATTTAGTATGTTTTGTATTGCAAATTGCAATAGTTTAATTTTTCTTACTCCATCATCCGTGGAGTTAAAGCAGGAAAAATTGTGACTTTACTTATTTTTTTGTGGTACTAGAGATTAAACCTAGGAGCATTCTACCTCCAAGATATACCCCTAGCCCTATTTTGTTATTATTATTTTGTTTTTGAAATAAGTTCTCACTAGGTTATTGAGAGTTACACCAAGTTGCTGAGGCTGGTCTCAAACTTGTGATCCTCCTGTGTCAGCTTCCCAAGTACTGGGATTACAGGTGTGTGCCATCATGTTCATCTATGGCTTTATTATGAGAGATAAAAGGGGAAGAATAATACCAGATAACTCCAAGTATAGTGCTATAGTGCATGGAAGAAGTAATAAAGTATGAAATTAAGCACAAGGGCTTGTTCAAATAACCACTGATTTAGTGTGACTAATTTATGCAGTATGATGTTGAGGCTATAAAGATAGTTGGCCCCCAATTATGAAGAGCTTTGTGTCTGTGCTTTTTAGTTTGGCCTATAGAAAATGAATAACCATTAATTTTATAAGGGAAAGGGAATTTTAAATATTCCATCTGTATTAAGAAGGTAGCTTTTGGTTAGGTGCTTTGAATGTGAGAAGAAGAGCTTATTTGAGACATGGAGACTTCTTGGAAGGCCTTTGAAATTGTTGAATTTTGGGTGCCTGAACTAAGGCAAAGTCAAAGACAAAATGAAAAAATGGAATGTATTTGAGGTTTTATTCCTTTTTTTTTTTTTTTAAACTTTTATTGTGGAGGAAGAGATATATGAGATATTATCTCTTAATATATTTTCCTCTCTCCCCAACCCCCTGGAAAACACCATTCTGCTTTTGGCTTCCATGAGTCTGACCATTTTAGTTGCTTCATTTAAGTGGAATCATGCAGTATTCATCTTTCACTTGTACAGTGTCCTCAAGGCTCATTCATATTGTTACATATGGAAGGATTTCCTCTTCCTCCTCCTCCTTCTGGGTTGCTGGTGATAGAACCCAAGGCCACACACACACTAGGCAGGCACTCTACTACTGAGCTGTGTCCCCAGCAAGATTTCTTTCTTTTTAAGGCTGAATAATATTTCACTGTATGTGTATGTTACATATTCTTTATCCAGTCATCCATCAGTGGATATTTAGGCCATTTCCACTTCTTGGCTATTGGGAGTAATGCTGCAATGAATATAGGAGTGTAAATATCCCTTTGAGATCCTCATGTTAAGTATTTTGATAAATACTCAGAAGTAGAATCACTGGAGAATATGGTAGTTCTGTTTTTAATTTTTTAAAGGAACTGTTCTCCAGAGCTGCTGTACTTCTTTCTATTCCCACCAATGTTGTACAGAAGTTTCAACTTCTCTTCATCCTTCTAACATCTGTCTGTCTGTCTGTCTGTCTGTCTGTCTCTCTCTCATAATGGACATCCTGACAGGTGTGAGATAATATTTCTTTGAAGTGTTGATTTATATTTTCTTCATAATTAGTGTTGTTGAGCATCTTTTTTGATGTATATTCTAGGCAGTTGTGTGTCTTGTTTGGCAAAACGTCTGTTGAAATCCTTTGCTTAGTTTTCAATCAGGCTTTTTTATTGTTGTTTGTTTGCAGTTGAGTTGTAGATGTTCCTTATACATTTTGCATGTTAATCCCTTGACATATATGTGGTTTACAAATAATTTCTCCCATTCTGAAGTTTGCCTTTTCACTCTTTTAATCATTTTGTTTGCTGTGAATAAACTTTTGAACTTGATGTGATCCCATTTTTGTTTTTGCTTCTGTTGCCTGTGTATATATCCATGAACATACATCTTACAAAGATATGATTGATGTTCTACCCAGGAAATCTTTGCTAAGACAATTGTTATGAATCTTTCTCCCTGTGTTTTCTTCTAGGATTTTTATACTCTTCAATTAATTTAAGTCTTTAATTTATTGCAAGATGATTTTTGTGTATAGTTTAAGATAAGGGTCCAATTCATTCTTTTACATGTGAAAATCCAGTTTTCCAAATACCACTTGGTGCAAAGTCTCTTTTCCCCATTGTGTGTTGTTGACATTCGTCTGGGTTCTCTCTTCTATTCCATTGGTCTATATGTTTATCTTTACTTCACTATGGTAGTATTTCAATTACTATAACTTTATGGTATTATTTGATATCATGATGTGTGATGCCTCCATCTTTATTATTTCTCAAGATTGATTTGGATATTTGGTGTTCTTTTTGGTTCCATATGAACTATGGGATTGTTATTTTGTAATAATTTGTAAAAAGTGTCACTGAAATTTTAACAGGAATTTTGTTGAATCTGTAAATCACTTTAGATAGTATAGTCATTTTAACAATGCTAAATATTTCAATCCATAAACTCATGATGACATTACATTTATTTGTATGTTTTTAAATTTCTTTGATCAATATTTTGTAGTTTTCAGTGAATCAGTCTTGTGCTACTTTGGTTACATTTATTCCTAAGTATTTTCATTTTGTTGCTATTATAAATGGGATTTTTTTCTTAATATCCATTTCAGATAGTTGGCTGTATATAGAAACACGATTGAGTTTTTTTGAGCTGTTTTTGTATCCAATGAATGTTACTCAATTTGTTTCTTAGTTCTGTTAGTTTTTTTAATAGAGTTTTTAGGGCTCTCTACACATAACATTACTTCATTTATGAAGAGAAATAATTTCACCTCTTCCTTTCCAATTGAATACCTTTCATTTCTTCCCCTGTCCTATTGCTCTGGCCAGGACTTCTACTACTTGTTGAAAAAGAGTGGCAAAGGTGAGCATTTTTGCTTTGTGTCTGATCTTACAGCTTTCAGTTTTCACTATTGAATATCATGTTAGCTGTGGACTTTACCTATATGGCCTTCATTATTTTGAAGTAATTTCCTTCTCTTTTTAGTTTGTTGAGTTTTTTAATAATAAAAAATGTTGATTTTTTTCAAATTCCTTTTCTGTGTATATTGAGGGGTCTTTAAGAAAGAAACGTAAGGGAAGGTTGAAATTTCTAGATGAAAAATTACATAAGTGATGATGCTATTAACTAAGGGAAAATAAGTTTTGAAGAGGATGACAAGATCAGTCTTAGACACAATGTGTTTTACTTCTTCAAACATTCTTTTTTTAAAGGTTATTTATTTATTTATGGTACTGTGGATTGAACTCAGAGGCATTTTACCTCCAAGCTACACCCCCAGCCCTGTTTTTTCTTTATTTGTGAAACAGGGTCTCACTAAGTTGCAGAGGGCCTTACTAAGTAGTGGAAGCTGGACGTGAACCTGCGTTCCTCCTGTCTCAGCCTCCCGAGTATTGGGATTACAAGTATGTGCCATCATGCCCCATGTTCTTCAAATATTCTGGTTAAAATATTAAGCTAGCAGTTGCAAATGGAAAAAAAAAATGTAGCCTTGGGAGATATTGGGCATTGATAATCCTAAGAAAAACCTTGCCTAATGTTGTTTCAAGCACTTTACACTTGTTAATTCATCTAATTTTCACTACAACTCTGGAAAGTATGTATTCATCTTTATCTCACTTTATAAAAGAGGAAACTGAGGAACAGAGAAGTCAAGTCACTTGTTCACGGCCCCACAGTTAATTAAATAGCAGAACATTGATTTGAACCCAGGCAATCTGGCTTCAGTTTTCATACTCCTTATCATACTATTCTGCCTCTGAATAACACAGGCTCTCATGTACTGAGCAGTTCTGCATGCTAGGCATTGAATTGAAATATTTTGTATTAAATAAACTCATCTAATTCTAAGTACACCCTTGTTATTTCAGATAAAGAAATTGAAGTAGAGAATAAAAGTTACATGCATGATTTTATACAGCTGTTGAGTAGCTGACCTGAACTCTGAACCGTATCCTGGCTTGAAAGTCCAGGCTTTTATCTGTTGTGTGTAACAGTGAGAGTAGATTTTCCACAGAGAGGTGAGGGCTGAAGGCCAGCCTGGAAAACACCAATAGGAAAGTTTTATGGACTGGGAGTGTGAAGCAGTCTGAAAAGAAATGGCAAAGTGGACATGGACCTCTAGGGAAGATGCTTTTAAGCTGGGCATGATTAGCAGAAGCTGTGTTTTCCACAGGTCTAGAGGCAGAGCACTTTCCCAAGTGTTTTAAATGTGGTAAATACTTAATAAGCACACGCTCAATTAATGAGTAAAGTATCGCACAATATAAAAAAGTAAAATATGATAAAAATGGAGAAAAGAGCATTAAATGTAGAAACCAGAGGTTTCTCAGCAGCAAAAGTTGACAACTTGTTGAATGTAGATCATGCTTTCAACTTTCCAGTCAAAAGAACTATTTTAATCCTACTTCATAATTTACCTCAATCTGCTTTTGTAAGTTGCTCATTTTTATTACTCCATATTTTCCAATAAAATAATATTTTGTAAAGCATAAATAAAAGGTTTGAGATAATTTATTTAGGAAATTTATTAATTCTTAATCAAATCAAGTGGAGTATTTATAACTTCTCATTTCTCAAGTAAAATCCTTTATAAGAGACTCAGGAAATGGTGTTTTCTCTTTAAGGTCATTTGTGACAAGTGGACTAGATTAGGGGTGATCAAAACTCATTGCTATTTGGGAAGGGCTGTTTGAAGACTTTCTCTGTGTAAAAAGAACCAGTGTTCATTTTTCAGTTTCTCATGAAAAGGATTCTCCATTATAAGAACTAAGAACAAAATTGGCACCTTCACTTATAATCTCAACAAGAGGCCAAAGATTACATCAGCAGGGACTGTGAACTAAATTTTTATTCCACTAGGTTGAGTTCTGTAATGGGTGGGGCAGAATAAATTTGTAATATGATAGCTCACAATATTTCTATTTAGAACTTCAAGAAACACTCATTTAAATTACTTAGAACTTCAAGTTTAAAATTACAGGCATGCACATATTTTATGAATGAAAAGTACTATATTATGTAAAATAATATAAAAATCTCAAAAAAAATAATTGGAGTTCCTAGACTATTGAACTTTTTTAGTTCACCATCCTGACTAAATAAAAATCGAGTATGGTTTCATTTAAATTACTAAGTACTTAGTTTATCTTTCAAATTGAAGGGCTTAAAAAGTCCAATAAAGTTCGTCAAATATAATTGCCACAAGTGTAGCAACTGACCCCAGGGTGTTTACCATCTGAGGTATAGTTTTCTCTTTTTATTTGACCAGCAGATGCAGACAGCTTTGATACATCTACAGATTCCCACTACTCAGCTTAAGCTAGTGCAATACTCTCTCAACCATTTATCCATTATTATTAACCTGTTTCACCTCATCCTTCCTGCATTACTATAGTATTGTTTACTTGTTCTGATATGACCTTCTTCTTATGCGTCACAGGATTTTGTTTTATATTTTAAATAAAGTGCTTCAGCTTTAGTTATCTGTACTTTGATAGCTCACCTCTACCTCCCTTTCTCATGCTGTGACTTGGCCAACTTTTCTCTTCATTTCTTTATTTATATATGATTTTTTTCTCCTTGGGACTTTTCACTATATTTGCCCAGAGACTCTCCTCCCAAATTTGGTTTATTTGTCTTCTAGATTCCTTGGTATTTTTATCTTTTCTCACTAAAGTTGTTATGACTCTATATTTTGATTATCAATGATTGTGATTAACATTATATTTGCAAAATCAACATAACACTACTCATATAGAATTGAATCGAGTTTGTGAATAAGTGAGTAATATTGTTTATATTATATATGTTTTATAGTACGTGTAATAGATAAATCTGTTTTGTATAATTGTGTAATTATAATTTTATTACTCTAGACAAGACATCCACATAATTGAATGGACAATCAATTATGTTTTTTTCCAGACATTCACAATATACCGTAATTATCATTTCTACTAGATGATCTTAGGACCTTCAGAAAGGCTTAGAGATATAATAAATATGCCATTGCTCCCAGAATATGAGCTATGTAAAGATATATATTTTAAGACACCTCAAAGCACAGGGTCCCTGATTTATTCTCTAAAGGTAAACCTAGAATAACTCAGATAAATGACAAGATTCCTATCTTGTTTAGCACAGAAGTTACTATATAAGGCAGTTTAGGGATAGTTCTGAAGAAGTTTACAGATAGGACCAGAAAAAAAAATAGCACTAATTATAAATTACTACTCTGGAATATATATCTCTATGTAGCATTTGGTACACAGAAATCAATTTTCTAATGTATGGCTTGGGCAGTGAGTGGATAATATTTTTGTGAATATAAAACAGAAAGATTAGCTGCAAATAGTCTAGGTATGAAGAGTAGAGACATGATATATATTAAGGGTTTGGTGATCTATAAAACTAGGGAAAATACAAAATAGATTAACAAAGAACAAAGTGGAATTATCTAAAAATTAATGAAAATAGAAAGCATGGTTCTGGGAAGAGTGCAATGGTAAGAAAGAGGACACATTTCAAAAGGTACTTTTAATAATATTTTTGCCAAGCCAATTAAAGGAAAGTCCCAATTTGAGATTGTAGAAGAGAGCAAGAAATACTTCCATTCCTCAGCGCCTTGCACAGTTGGTATTTGGTATCTGTTGAGTGGATTATTGAATAAGTATATGTATAAAAAGGGAATTTTATTAATAAATCTTACCCTAAATTAAGAGTGTCTGATGACATGAGTCTTTGAAAATATTTTTAATTCAAAAGAAGCAGCTAATATGGTAGCACAAGGTAAGCTTCCTGTATATGTTGTACCTTTAGATATAGACACCATATGGCAGTATTCCTTCTGTTGTGTCTTGTTAAATAGAAGTAGTTTAATATATCATATCTATATACATTTATCTATGTCTATATCAATTCATATCTATATATAATTTATAAAAGTATTCAAGGGAAGTGGATAAATTATTTAATAAACTTCTCATCATTTTAAATTGAGTATGTTAAAGTTTTGGCAATAGGATGCAAGGCCTTTAAGGTTATAGTTAACTCAGTAAATATTTGTTGAATAAATAAATACTTTCTTCATTTGAGTTCATATGACACAAGTTGTTGAATAAGTAGCTGACAGAGCTAATAGTTGTTAGGGGGATTTTATATGCCTGGCATTATCCTGATCATTTTATATTCTTTTACATAATACTTACATAAATCCCCATTTAATCCTACAGCAAAGGCACTCTTTTTTTGCCCTCTTCTTAGATAAAGTAACTGGAGCACCTAGCCAATAGCTTATAGATCCAGAACTTGATTGCTAACTGACTTGGAGCATTTTACCACTTGACCACTCTGATAATTTTTTTTGTGTGTGTATTTGTGCATGCATCTCTTTTCTAATAATTTGAGTCTCCTTTCTTCTGAAAATCAGTAGTCGTGTGTGTGTGCGTGTGCTTGTATATGTGTGTGTGTGTGTGTGTGTGTGTGTGTGTGTGTATACATGTGTGTTACTTTCTACAGCATCTAGCTGTAGGTTGGTGCCACAGTAGCTGACAAATTGCCTGACACAAAACTTGCTTCTTTCACAATTTGATCTATCTTAAGTTGACTTTTATGGACAGTGAGAGATAGGGGTCTAGTTTCATTCATTGACATATAGATATTCAGTTTTCCCAACAATATTCAGTGAAAAGACTGTGTTCTCCAGCATGTGTTTTTGGAACTTTTGTCAAAAATTATCTGGCTGTAAGAGTAAGAATTTGTCTTTATATCTTCTATTCTACTCCAATGATCTATGTGTTTACATGTTTTTATGACAATACCATGCTGTTTTTATTACTATTTCTCTATAGTATAATTTGAACTCAGGTACTATAATGTCTCTAGCATGGTTCTTATTGCTCAGAATTACTTTGGATATGCTGGGTATTTTGTTCTTCTATATGAATTTCATGACAGTTTTTCTAGTTCTGTGAATAATGACATTGGTGATTTTATAGGGATTGCATTGAAAGACCTAGAAATTAGACAAGACATGTTGCAATTACTAGAAAAAAACCCACATTATCAACTCTTTAACATACAGGCATTAGTAGAGATTTCCTCAATAAGACCCCTAAAGCTCAGGATATAAAACTGAGAATCAATAAATGGAATAGCATCAAATTAAAATGTTTCTGTGAAGCAAAAGAACCTTACCTACAGAATGGGAGAAAATCTTTGCCAGCTATTCCTCTGAAAGAGGAGTAATTTCTAGAATACATAAAGAACTAAAAAAGTAACTCCACCCCCCCCAAAAAAAATACCCAGACAATAATCCAATCAGAAAATGGGACACTGAACTGAATAGACATTTCTCAAAAGAAGAAATACAAATGGCCAATAAATATATGAAAAATGTCCAACATCATTAGCAATCAGGGAAATGCAAATAAAACAACCTTGAGATTCCATCTAACTCCAGTTAGAATGCTCATCATCAAGAATACAAAAAATAATAAATGCTGGCCAGGATGTGGGGAAATAGGAACTCCTATATAGTGTTGGTGGGTTTGTAAATTAATACAGTCACTATGTTGGTCAGTATGGAGGTTCCTCAAAAGACTAGGAAGGGAGCCACCATATGACCCAGCTATGCCTGTCCTCTGCATCATTCCCAAAGAATTAAAGTCAGAATACTATAGTGATACTTGCATGCCCATGTCGATAGCAGGATAATTCACAAAAGCCAAATTATGGAACCGGGCCTATGTATCTGTCAGCAGATAAATAAAATGTGGTAAAATAAAATGTGGTATATATAAAATGGGTAAATAAAATGGAGTTTTACTTGGCCATGAAGAAGACCAAAATTACGTCATATGTAGGAAAATGAGAACATTATGCCAAGTGAGATTAGACAGTATCAGAAGGTCAAGGGTCTTTTGTTTTCTATCATATGTAAAAACTGGAGAGAAAATAGGAAAGAAAAGGGACTTCAGATAAATGAGGAGAGAGACCAGTAAAATACTAGAAGGAAATAGAGGGAAGGACAAGTGAAGAGGAAAAAGAAGCCTGGAGGAAGGAAACAGATGACACACTGTTATGTCCTCACATGAAGGTGTCACTACCGGTCTCACTAACACGTGTGGAAGGGAGTGTGCTGGGATCAGGAAGGAAACACACCAAGTGATGCTTGTGGATATGCGTGTCGCTTTTAGTATGACTATGATGTATAGTTACAATGCACTAATAACAGTATACGAGAAAACCCTGACACATCTTTTCATGTAAATACTATGGGCAATGTTCTTTTCTTTGCTGAGATATTTTCATGTCATCCTGGGTGTTAAATTATATCTATGCTAATCTTTTGAAATTATCATGTATTTTTTTTTTTTTTTGCGGTACTGGGAATTGAACTCAGGGGCATTCTACCTCCGAGCTACACCCCCAGCCCTATTTTTTATTCTTTATTTTGAAACCGAGTCTCACTAAGTTGCGGAGTGCCTCACTAGGTAGCTGAGGCTGGCCGCGAACCCGGATCCTCCAGTCTCAGCCTCCCGAATGCTGGGATTACAAGCGTGCGCCACCACGCCCGGCTTTATCATGTATTTTTAATGAGTAACATTTAATTTGATCTAGGAAATGTTACTCATTAAAATCAGAATGAATTAGGCAAAGAATATATTCTGAGGGTGTGAGAAGTTTCATGGTTATTAGGGAATAAGAAAGGAAGTCATCCTAAATGATCTTTTTCTTAGATTCAATTGGGTAATTACTATTCATCTCCATGCTTAAAAGCTAAGGATAAGAATTTTAAGGAAGCTTGTAATAGAATTTTTGACAATAAACTCTAGAAACCTTTCTGTTTTACATCTTCATTTATGCTCTTTAAAGGAAGTGTGGTGGCACAGGTTTGTAATCCTAGTACTTGGGAGGCTGAGACAGGAAGAACTTAGTGAGACCTTGTTTCAAAATAAAGAATAAAAGGCCTGGGGATATAGCTTGGAGGTAGAATGCCCCTGGGTTTATTCCTCAGTACTACATACACACACAAAAAAGGAAGTGATTGGACATAGCAGAATTCTCATTACTTAAGACTGATATACATAGAATCAAAATTCTTGAAATTAATATTTTACAGCAGTTCTTTTTATAGGTGAATATTCACTGCAGTTATTTAAGTATTCTAATAATAAATATTCGTTAAAAAGTTTTGATAGTGAAAAGAAACTTGATCAAAGTTAAAATCTAAAAGTTTTAGTGTCAGAATTCACAGATTTAAGCTGGGCATGGTGGTGCACGCTTGTAATCCCAGCATTTGGGAGGCTTGAGACCGGAGGATCCGGGTTCGAGGCCAGCCTCAGCTACCTAGTGAAGCCCTCCACAACTTAGTGAGACTCTGTTTCAAAATAAAAAATAGGATTGGGGTATAGCTCGGAGGTAGAATGCCCCTGAGTTCAATCCCCGGTACCTCAAAACAAAGCAAAACAAAACAACAAAACAAAAACAAACAAACAAACAAAACTGAATTCACAGATTTACAGTGCTTTCATAAAAGAATTTATTTCTAATTGAAACAGCTCAAGAAAGTAAAAACCAAGGGGAAGAAAAAGTCAGTTATCCTGACTGTTTTTTTTTTTCCTCTTAAGTTTAAAATAGATTTTCCAAGTTTAAAATATATCTTAAAAAAAAGAAAAAAAGAAATGAAATCATTATGGTCCAGGGGAGGGTGGTAGTGGGGTTGGGGGGATGGAGAATTAATAAAGAAACACTTGCATTAATGTTCTGTACATCTGTGAGAATACCAGTGCCACTCTCAATATCCTTTATGGGGAAGGGGAGGGAGCTGGGGGAAAGCTCACTGGCACTGTGTGCATGTATGTCACTATCACTCTGAAGTACATTATGGTGTGAAACTACGATGCACCAATGAAAGTATATTAAAAGAAAATTGTAACTGGGGAACAAGATAGATAGATAGATAGATAGATAGATAGATAGATAGATAGATAGATAGATAGAGGTGAAGCCCAGCATAGTGGCACATGCCTATGATCCCAGTGACTCTGGAGGTTGAGGCAGGGGGTTCAAAAGTTCAAGGCCAGCCTAAGCAATTTAGCGAAACTCTACTTCAAAATAAAAAGGAATTTTTAAAAAAGGGATTGGACTGTAGCCAACCCTGGGTTCAATGATTACTACTGTAAAAGAAAAAATAAAAAAGATCATGTTTAAAAAAGGCTATCTCTGTAATTTAACATATTAATGTAGTTCTGTCTTTGGGTAAAATGCATTCTCGATTTAATCACCATTATTAGGAGGCTGAGGATGTCTTTCATTGGTAGAATACTTGCCTAGAATTCACAAGGCCTTGGGTTTGATTCCCCAGCACCACAGAGGGAAAAAAAAATGTAATCACCCTATTAGTATAGCTGTATTTCCCTTGAAATTTTAAAATATCCGATAAAATTTTAAAATATCATGAAAGTAGCTTGCTGTGATGCCCTGAAACCTCTCCGTGCATGGCTTGGGAATTTCAGTTCTGTGTTATGCAGCCTGCTATTGGTTAAGTGGCTCAATTCCTATTTCTTTTAAGGAAAAAATAAAATTTTATTACTCCTCCATCAAAATACAAATAGACTGAATGAATACATGATGTTGATTCTCATTTATATGGTGAGAGTAAAATTAAAATGAAATAATCATGTTTTTAGAAATATATGACCTTAGCCAGGCACTTGTAATCCCAGCACTTGGGAGGCTGAGACAAGGGGATTGCAGGTTCCCAGCCAGCCTCAGCAACTCAGTGAGGCCCTGTACAACTTAGTGAGACTGTTTCAAAATAAAAAATAAAATGGGACTGAGAGTGTAGCTCAGATCAAAGGTAGAACTCTTCTGGGTTCAGTTAGTAACACACACACACACACACACACACACACACACACACACACACACACAATAATCCAGAAAGAGGGAGGGAGAGAGGGAGGGAGGGAAGGAGGGAGGAAGGGAGGAAGGAAGGGAAGAAGGGAAGGAAGATAGGAAGATATGTGAAAAATTGAAGTCGACAAGTAGAACTTTAGCTGCAAAGATTCTGAATGTGTTATTTTTACAAATAAAATTATGGATATTTAAAAAGTGTCCTTACATGAAATTGCAATATATTTTTCATGAGAACTTTAGTGTAAATTCAATTAACTGATTAATATGATTATGAGGATTCTTAGGAAAAATGTCGCTTCACTCAAGCCTCTTTATAATTTCAGGCGTCATGGTTATTAGAAAGTGAATGGGTATGAATTCTGATTTTTACTCTAACCAGTCTAAAGCTAAGCTGAGCATAGATCACCATTTCTCTTGCCAGTGATTAGTTTGTGTGACTTGTGACTCTGTGGCTGGTTAGACATAATGGGAAAGTCATAAAGAGAGATCCACAGAAAGTGATGCTTCTCTCACTGGATACTGCTGTATCAAGACCATCTCTTCATGTGATGTGCTGGACTCTGGCAGTTCATTCTGTGACCAGAATAGAAGTAGCCAGAGGATAAAGTCAACAAACTCATCACAGCAGAGCAGAGAGGATTCCTGAGTCCTTGAGGATGGTGTTGGATTAAACAGCCCCTGAACAAGTCTACCTTATTACTCCTTGCTTATTAGAGCATACTACTGCTTGTATGTGTTAAGTACGCTTAACTGGTACAGTCTTACTCCATAGTGGTAGGTGCTGTTCAACTGAATGTGAAGACTTAGAATCCTTGTGGGTTTGAACTCTAAGTATTCAAATGTGTTTTGAAAACCACAAGTGATTCTGATACTGTCTCATCTTCTTAATCTTTTCCCTTATGAAGAGAGAACTTTTGGAGCAATAAAGTTATGAAAGTGAAATAAAGGGCTTGATTAATGATTAATTATACATGGGATTCAGAGAAGAGAAGAAAAGAGGTATATAGATGACTGCCATGTTTTTGGTTTGTGTAAGTGGGTAGAAAATAGGACTGTAACTCAAAAACAACTCCAGTTGTGTACATCCTGAATTAGAAATGACTGGGACTATTTGGAAAAATACCAGAAAGTAGGTAGATAGCTACTCCTGGAGAAATCACAGAAATGTCTATACTGTAAGACTAAGAGATTTAGTCATAATAGTAAAATCATGTGTGTTGATGAGACTACTCAGGCAGAATATCTTATTGAGTGGGGAAGAGGAAAATATGGGACTTTAGAGAATAACAGTATTTCAGTAGAGTGGGAGAAGTTGTTGAGGATGAAAACACAGTAACTGATACCTGTAATTACAAATCTCATTTCATGTAAGATTTTTTCCATAGAAATCTAAGACCTTTGTAGTTAAGGAGCTGTGCATATCTTACTGCTTTTTCAAAGCAGATTCTTTTTGATATGCTTATATCAGGTGATCAATTTACAGCACTGGCTTTAATAGGATAAAAATTAATATACCATTCTAAGCTAGTGGTTTATTCTCTTCTCTCTTGTAATATCAACTTTGTTATGATGTTTATTCATAGAGATACATTGATGGGATCAATAAATGTACACGTTTTCATCAGTTCTTGTTTACAATCATCCATAACATGGTAGATGTTTTAAAGGTCTGTATGGATGTATCAATTAATGCCCCTTATATTTTGCTGTTCATAGTTTTGTGCTCTAGTCTATTCTTTTTATTTCCATTTTTATGATATTGACCTGTGTTGTCCAATATATTTTTTTGTATAAAAATGATATGTTTTGTAGAGTTAGGAGGATTCTGAAACACAATTTTTCTTGGCTAAGGCAATTTAAAAAACAAAAGCTTGTAGAAACACAGGAAACTGACAGCTTCTAGGGAGCACTTCCTTAAACATTATACATAATCTGTAAATGCAAATCTGGAATTGTGTTTGTGTGTGTATATATGTCATATCAAAAACATTGTGTGGTGGAAATAGCCTTTTTGAGCACATTTTTTCCCCAATAAATGTTGAATTATAATTTTCTATTAACATGATTGCTAAAAGTTGCCAAAAATCTATTTCAATACATTTGATTCCTCTCTCCAACTCTTTTTCTTTTCTTTTCTTCTTTTTTTAACTTCAGTTTGAATAGCACCTGTAATTAAGGAAGAAAACCGAGCCCTGGGAGCTAGGTAGGACTTCCAGCTATTGATCTGTGTAAACCCTGCTTATACTGTCAGGGGAGAAACAGTCAACTGCTGAGCTGCTTTGTCACTGACATAAGCTGAGAGAGGATTTTTTTTGTCTATACTGTTTATACACTAGTCTATAGACCTGCTGGCTGGTTGAATTTTAAAGAGTGCGGAGGTTTAAAGACTTGTCCCCTGAGGGATGCTTCTGCCAGTTGGGAAGCGAGCTGAGGCTGTTTTGCAGAAGTGTGTGCATGTGTGTTGCTTATGGAAGAAGAGAGGGGGAGGGTGTGAAGACTGAGCAACTAACTGGGAAGCTTCCTTCTTAATTTGAGTCTTAACACTGATTGGAAATAGATGACTAATATTTAGAAGTAGACATTGAATTTAGAATATTTATATGTATGTATATATATATTCCTTATTGTTATAGAAATCATGTGTGCAGTTTTGCAGGAGGATGTCTGAATGATGTAGTAAATATTGTAAATGGCTTCACTTAGGCAGCAGGAGATAAAGATTAAGCAATAGTCTAATGAAAACAAACTACTCATTTATAATGGACTGTTTTTCAAAAATCTATTTCAAGTTTAATTACATTTAACAGAATGTTAATAGTAGTGAAATAGTTAGCTTTAAAGATGGAGTCTGTGCTCATACTTTTAAAGGAACATGTTCATAAAGAAATCTGGGTACACTGCCCTAAGGCTACCAGATTGCTTTTTTACATGAAGTTTTCTTAGGTATTGATTCTGGAATCCTATTTTTTAAAACATTTTTAGTTGGTACCTTATTGCAGTGTATGTTTCAAAAGAATTTGAGACATTCTATTATAAAACACTCAGCACTATATTTATGTATGGAGTTTTAATAATTAGATACTGACAATCTCATTGGATGTAAGTTTTATTGGTAAGGAGGTGAAGGTACTTTTATTTGGAGGACATGATTACTAGATATTTGCTCTCTTTTCCTTTTTAGTAGGAAACATTTCATAAACCTCTGCATTGTCTTCTAAGATTACCTGGCTTTTAACTTGTATGATGGCTTAAATTCTTAAGTTTAACTTTTGAACCAGAGTTATTTTTAAGTTGTTTTTCAGATATAAAAAAGACACTTTTTAAAATATCTACCAAATGGATGATAATTGTTTGCATTTTGTTTTAATTGCTAATATATATGATCTCTAAAACACTTAAAAATTATCTGACTATAAACTCATTGAGGGTTTCAAAATCAGGTTATTTTTGTATGCTATATAAAACATTGATTTTAATATTAAGCAATTTTGAAAGTGCACAGAGTAGAAGCTATGTTTTAATATAAAGCTTTGTATTTAAATACATCTTTCTTTTAAGAATGTTAAAGATAAAAGTACCAAGTGTTGAAACATAAAAATGTGATTTTTTGTTATAGAAAGTTTTTGCTGTTGTTAAAAAACCATTTGAGTATGGGGCATGTAGAGTTGTTACACCT
This sequence comes from Graphiurus murinus, assembly GCA_004027655.1. Classification (NCBI taxonomy): domain Eukaryota; kingdom Metazoa; phylum Chordata; class Mammalia; order Rodentia; family Gliridae; genus Graphiurus; species Graphiurus murinus. Next base: position 22,981 of record PVLC010006628.1, on the reverse strand, counting down.
CTCAGTAATTCATGCGGCTGCCAACTTCATTCCCTTTTCTCTGCCTGCATTTTAATTGAAACAACATTTATATTTTTGAGCCAGGATCTGTCAGAAGTCCCTATGGCTAGTCTGTGGTACAAGTAGCAGCAGACGTAGCTTACCCATATGGTGTGGTGCTTCTTGTAAAATCCATATGGCCTTGTTGAAGGGAATCCCAGCGGGGATGTGAAGGGTGTTAATACCCTTCAGGCCAGGCCTTTCCCTCCTGGGGCTTCCGTGGCTTTGTCAGTGCAATCTGCCAAAGCACAAACTTAATTCCTTTTTAATAATCAATTATTTTAGCCTAGGAACCTGTGCTAATTTTCTTAAGAAAAAACATTTCTTTCCTAGAAAATGTCTCAAAAATTTTAACTGCATCTTTGAAAAAATATTCTAAAACTTCTTTTTTTTTTTTATTAAATTTGCATTTGTAGGAAGTACTACAGAGCGTGCCAAAGTTCTGTTTCCCCTTTGACGTTGAAAGGTACGGTATGTCACTATTTAAAATAACTTTAGCTCATCTTAGTGCACACTTTTAAATGATGCCATGTGCTGCTATATAAAATAAAACATACTTTCTCTTTATTGTTTTTAGAAAAGCATTGGAGACATAGATTCAAAATTAAATAATATTTGGAATAAAAAAGGCTTTTTAGTAGTTTGATCTTTTACTTCCTCTATTGTGGCCAGTTAGGAGAAATTTTATAGTATCATTGTCAATAGGTTATATGCATTCCCTTTATTCTTCAGATGTATATTGTAATCAATAGTGGAAAAAATAGTATGCCCTGATCAGAACCTTCAAACTGTGTCTTTAAAAATTAGACATATATACCTGGTTTCTAACTTACTTCTTCCTAATTGAAAAGACCATCTGTGTGATGCAGAACTCACGGCTAGTTGTCTTCCAAGAATAACTTCATAGAAGTAGTGCAATACTGTTGTAGGCTACAGGAAACATTCCTAGTAGTTGTGAAAATCTTATGTTTGCATTTTACTGAACAAATACTGAATGAGCTACTTGTATGTAGTTGTAATTTAATAGAATATATATCCCTTTGAGCATGATAACAGATCATTTATTGTTTTTAATGTGATTTTTACACCCTATTATCAGTTTTCTTAAGAGTGTGATATAAGAGGGTTTTTAAAAGAAAATTTATTTCTGAAAAATATTTTGCTAAGAAAGACTCAAATTTTACAATATTAAAGATAAAGTTTTTTGATGATGGGCTAATTGATACTGACAAGTATTACTGATAAATGATGCTCCTTGTTTTACCTCATTTCTGGGTAATCAATTATTCTCCCTTCCTGCCCCCAAACTTATAATTTTAAAGTCAAGAATAAGAAAGAAATAAAGGAAGAAAAGCTACAAAAGGATATCATAAACCTTGAGCACTTGAGGGAACATTAGTTACTAGAAGTTTTATTTGAAGTTTTAAAAGTATGCTTGCTAAATATGCAGCGTGTGACATGTAGTATTTCCTGACAAAACACTTGGTAGTATTGGTGCATTAGTAGTGATTGATTTCCTTCTTAATAATCACTATGTCTACTTAAAAACCAAAGTTAAATATCATGTATTTGTTATTTTGGGACAGACAGCCAGAAATTCAATTATGGTTATGTAAGGGCAAGGCTATGGCTAGTATCTGCAAGTATATTCATATATTTTAAATAGAAACAAGGATTTTATCAAATGATTTATGTTACCACATATACTACAGTGTGACATATATTTTGGTGTTATGATACTTAGTTCCTAGTTAGCTAAAAGTTCCTCACAGCTTAGCCAGTATGCTTCTTTGGTAGAAAATGTATTCTTTGTACTTGAAAATTTATTCCTCAGTATAGTGATAGCTCCAAAAGAGAATACTAAGAAAAAAAATACCAATAGTATTTCGTACGGTACTTTATTGTGTAAAATGTCAACAGAAGAAACAACTAAGTAGAGTGAGTGGTGACTGCCGTTGGATTCTGAAGCACCAAGACTTGCTATGTAAGCAGAAGTGGGACAAGAAAGGCTAGAGTTGAGCACAAGGACTCAATCTTCATGTGATGCTTTTACAGTTTAAGCAACAGTTATTTGATAATTTTTGAAATATCTTATGAGTATTTTTTGTCTTATGAATACTTGCAGCAAACTGCCTTATGACTTCCTAGTAAGGAACCGTAAAATACATGCTGAATTGCTCAGTCTAAAAGCCATTGCAGCTTATTTTGATGTTTTGACTCATGATTTAGTTTACATGCTTCATGCTCATTCTAGTTTTAGAACATAGTTCTAGCTTCAAGCGCCAACTGATTGGAAAGGTGAAATCAATGCCATATATGAGTACATTCTTGCTGTTGTTTTTCTTTAAGAAAATTGTCATGCTAGGCTTAATGTTTCATAATGTTACTATATTTTAGGGTGTCTCAAAATCAAGTTGGACAGCACTTTACCTTTGTACTGACAGACATTGAAAGTAAACAGAGATTTGGATTCTGCAGACTCACAGCAGGAGGCAAAATTTGTTTATGCATCCTTAGGTAAGAGTAATTGTAGTTAAAAAAAATTAATTGCAAAATGAATTAACTGTATCTTTCTTCTGTACTTTGTTATGCTTGGGATGCCAAAACAAACACAAACAAACAAAACTTCCTATAATGGTTTTTTCCTTGTTTTGTCTAAATTCAAGTAAATTAGAAATAATTTTTCTTACTTTCTATATCAGTTGTGTGTAAAGATTTACTAGTAACAGTGGATTTTCTTCAAAGAATTGGCTTTATAAAAATTAAGTTTCATAATTTATTTTCTAAAATTAAATATTAAGAACTGGGATCAAATAATATGAGTTTCACATATTAAATAGACTGTAAAAATTAATTAAACTAATATGTGCCCTTTTCTGTCACCAAACCACCACTTCAATTTTTGCAAATGAATTGGTGCTTTAAGGCAAAGGCTGCAAAATGGTGATCAGGGTAGAAGTTAGAGGTTTTTGTTTGGCCACTGGGTATTTTAAAACTTTTAAAAGATGTTGTTAACCTTATAAATTTTAGGAAGTTTTGTATAAAATTCCTATTTCTAATTCCTTTTGTGAAATGAGAATATCTAATTAATTATGCCCCTACACTTCTTAGTGGCAGCAGTATGTTGAAGCTTAGTGATAGTTTTTGTAGTTCTCACCTGTCCTGCTTCATCTGTTTATGTGATCTGCCTTGAGTTCCTGGGCAGTATACCTCCAGTGAATGGACCTCAGCTCTGAGCTGTTGATTGTTGAGAAGGAGGGGTTCTAAAGATTAGCATTTCTAGCTGTGTCCTAATGAATCATAAATCTGACATGGTCTGTAAAAACAGGACTCTGTTTTTATAATATGGATAGGGGTCAACCTACATTCTATAGAAATGCTTATAAAAATAAGTAATGTTTAACTTATGAATTAATATACTACCAAGAAAACACTGGTATAAAATTGATACCTACTCTGTGCATTGGCTATTTGGCTCCATTTATATCATTCATTGAAAGTTATGTATTAATCAACTCAGTACATTTGTTGAAACTGGAGAATTTTTTCAATCTTTATTCAAGATGAGCTGCTTTAGAGATTATAGAATGAATTTCATCTTGATAACAATTGTATATAAAACTTACGTTTTATCCTAAAGACTCTTATGCTTCAAAGTTGGCTGTTCTAACTTGGAGCAGGTTGTTTGAGCAGTGGGGGTGGGGTTGGCGGTGTGGGGAGGGGGTGGGGAGAGCTCCTTTTATCAGTTTCATGCTGAAAGCCTCAAAGCTACAACTTGAAGGGGAGAATAACTTCATGTAATCTGCTCAAGACAGGTTTGTCCTAAGAAAGACCAAAGCTATATGTGCTTATTTTTATCTGTGGACTTTTGAGACTTTTCATTAAAAAATTCAAATGTATCATAAAGTTTTAATAATACAAGGAACTCCTGTGTTAACATCACCTAGATTCATTAGTTGATAATAGGCATCTCTCTCTCCTACTTTTCCTTTCTCCACACTCCCCCCCCATTATTACTATTTTTGATAACTCATTTGAGAGGAAGTTTTAGATGTCATTTTTCTACATTTGAATCTAAATTTTAGAGCTTACCTCATTGCCTCCAAACTAAGATCTTGATATTATTTATAACTAAAGAGTCTGAACCTTTTTTTCCATTTTAAACTCTTAAATATTCTTAGTACATTGAACTTGTTAATAATTAGCAAATAATTATTAAATGTTCAAAATAGTTTGTTAAGTGACTGAGAGATGAATATGGTGTTCATATCTGTATTCTAATTGTTGTTGATTTGTAGGAAATAGATTATAAAACAATTAAAGTAATCAACATGTTTTTATCATTGTTATCAAACTTTTGTATATAAAGAGAACATTTGAATATTTTAGTACTTTTTGAATTGGGAATAGTTTTACATTATATAAATGGAACAAATTATCAAAAGTAAAATCATATGTAACAAATTTAACCTTTCTGAGGATACACTATTGGTTATTTCATCTTTTATTAAAATTATTTATTTTCATTTGATCCTTTATTTTTTGTCATTTGACAATATTTTAAAGCTTTATGAAAATAATCATGGAGGAAAATCTTGGGTTGAGAAAATTCTGTTCTCCAGCTTTTTTTTCCTTCTATAATTTCAGTGTTAAATATTCAATATGGTGGAAATGTTTCATGAGATGGTTGGAGAAATGCTACTATACCTAAAATTTATTCCCTATTTTCCACCTTGCAATACTAATTTAACTTGACTGTACCTTTAAGATATAGTAGAAAAAAAGTTTGTGGTTGGTATAGATCTATATATCTATCTCAAACAAAAACAGAACAACTAAGATTTTTTTTTTTTTTTTTGAAGTAGTGGGAGAAGGCAGGTTGGAGTATCTAATGAGCTACTCATAGGTTTTCTTGGGGGGAAATTATATCTCTTAATTTATAGGCCAGTTTTCTTTATAACTGCTGTGCAGCTTCAAGTAGTATATGAGAGAAGATAACTATACAGTGTATACTGTTCCGAGTACTTAGCAGTTGCTTGACAAAGCCTCAGAGTAATATTTACAGTCAGTTTTGACTCTCTTAACTTTGAATTTATGTACTTAATAGGGCTAAAGTTTATTGAGATATGACAAAGCACTTGCATAAGCAAGTCACAAAAATGTTTTTTACCATGTTTTCTGATAAAAAGTATTATTAATCATAAAAGTTTAGAAGACTCAGAGAAGTATAAAAAAAGAAAATAAAACCCACTTATATTTGTGATACATAATCAACGCTTACATTTTGGTATTTAGTTTTAGTCTTATTTCTGTAAGACTTGTTAAGGTTCATTTACAATTTTTCTGTAGTATATCAAACTAAATGATTAACTATAGTTTTTAATCATAATTTATAAAATGTAAAAATGTATTTAAAAATAGTTCATAAATTGAAAAATTTCCAATGACTTGTATATTATCCTCCATAGGGGCCCAGAATCTTTACATCTTAATCTGACAATTGTTTATTTTCCTTGTAATTTAAAATTTCGTATAAATATTATTTTCCTTCTGAATATAGGTTATTTTAAATCAGTTACTTATATCTTTACCTCAAATAGTATTACTTTTGAATATTAAAATTTTAGTACCTTGTCCTTAAAGCTGTAGTTTGTGAAAGATTAGTGTATTTATATTGAAGTGTACTTCATTTTTAGGTATTCTATAGTGAGGAAACATTGATTTGATTATTCAGTGTTTATTCTCAGTAGCAAATGAATTAAGATTCTTGGGTAGAGTTGATGTTTTTCCTGTTTTGACAATATCTTAAATATTAATTTTTTTCTGATGTCATTAAATATATCTGTCTTCCCATCTTCTCACTAAAGAGTTATCCTCTAATGTATGAATTTGTTTTTAAGTGATATAAACAATTTTAAAGAAAAAATATTTATAAATCTGTTGAATTTTTGTTGATATTGAACAGCTTCTTATACTTTGTCTTTAAAAAGAATAGTCATAATAAAAATGATATATACATGTAAGAAGTTTAAGCTATTTTGTTACAAACTAAAAGAAATCAGTTGCAAATTGATAGAACATTTTCATTAGGACAGGAAAAAGATAATTTTGTTGGTTGATTTTTTTCAGTAGCAAGTACTCTTAGGTTAAAGATGTTAATGATAATAAATTAATAACATCATTTAGTGTTTGTTTACTATAGTCAAGCTCTCTGCTAAGTGACTTATATACACTTAGACACTATATTTTTTAGAGTTTTTCCCCTGGATTTATGCTACTATACGATATGGAAGTTAGTATATTTTTTTAGATTTCTATTTATTTTGTTCACTTTTTAGTAGAAAAATTAGAATTTAGGCCTATGTAATATAAATGTTTATATTTAATTCTGAGTCACCATTATATGCTTTAATTCTTTTTCTGACATGTCTGTCCTAGTAACAAGATTTTAAAAATATCCCTAGATATTACAAATTTATATCTTAGCATTATTTTTATTTAGAATTGTTTTCATATGTTACCCAAGATGCAAAAAATACCTTTTTTCCTAATTTGATTAACATAATTTTACAACTATAAAATTGTCGCCAAGGGTTCAAAATGAAATACTCTAATAAGGAAGACAGATTTATGTTTAGGGCCTTTGTAGTTACCCTGGCCCCCTTTAACTCATACCAAACTTGAAGCTTTCACACTCTTCCTTTGGGCAAATCCCTTAGAAGCAGAATGTTTCAATTTTACACATTTTGTGTCAATTTTCCAGACAGAAAAACAGCCTCTAGACATTAGACGTTTTTCTACGGAAAGGCAGTTTCCTTAGTTTTATTTGATTACTATAAGTTAGGTTCCTGCTGATCACTAAGACTGTTAGTGGTTACCTGACTATTTGACAAAAAACATTTCCTTTCCTTTATTTAACCTTTGACTTTTGGATGTAAAAGTTTTATCAGCTCTGTAGTGGAAGTACAAGTGTGGGGGAAGTCTTCTTGTACCACAAAATGATCCCATGATTTTATATATATAGCTGTCTTTGCCTTATGTCTTCATTGAAAATTAAGAAAATAATCTTACAATTAAATTTTACCCTCCTGTCTTTTGTTTTAAAAGAATTGGTCTAAATGTATTTGTTTTACATGTATATATGTTTGCAAGAATATAAGAGACACATTTATTCTTTACTAAGTAAATCACATTTTCAGTTTTTAAATATCCAGTATTTATAATATGTTCAGTATTTTTTTTTAACTTTCCAGGAATTTTGTGGTTGGTTATAAAAAGCAGATCTTGAGTACTTTTGGATATATAAGATTTAGTAGAAAATAGTTCCACTTACTGATGATCAGTTTTAGAGCTTATATATTAGTTAAAAATTAATTGCTTTAAACATATATTATTTGAACGTTACCTAAGAAATAACAAAAAATAAAGATATGAGCATTGTATTTTTTATTAGCATGGTAAGCTTATATACTTTGCAATATTCATTTTATGTATATCTTTGTTATATTCAAATTTTATTTAAGTTATTCAAAGTTATATTAAAAGTTTTGGACATAGTTTTCTTTTTAAAAAGGATGCTGTTTTTGTCACATATTTGGACTTTAAGTGTGAAATGGAGTCTGTTTAAAATATTGAAATTATGGCAGTACTTTATGAACCTTGGGCCATTTTCTTATCAGTAAGGAAAGTGAGCAGTGGGATTTCCTGTTGAGCAGTTGCTTTGTATCAGGGGCTGTAAATTCAGTTATGTACAAGGACCAAAGGGGAGAAATAGGTTAGATGCCTAACAATGGGAAGTTGGGGTAAGTGCTGTGATTTGAATAGCACACATCACATCCAAGGACAGAAGCCAGCCTTCAGCTCCAGGCATTTGTTGCACAGAGAAAAAGGTGTGACTAGTACTGCCAGTTCTTTTCATTTTTTGAGGAACAAGGAATCAAGGTTTTGAAGTGAATTATACCTGAGATTTAGAAATTGACAACTTAATTAAACAACAACCACAACCACAAAACTGTGCCGACCACACAAAATATGCTGAGTGCAACCTGCAGATAGCTGGTATGCATGGTGCTCCACACCGCCTTGCTTATTTGCAACAGAAAACATCCTTGTTTTCTTGAGCATTGCTTGGTTACTGATTAGTTCCACTTCAATATGTTATGTTTTTATTAAAAAGCATGAATGATATATACTCTTTTAAAAAGAGTGAGTTATCACTGGGAACCCATACATGATTACAAAGAGCACATTGTGTGCAGTGACTCTGTTCTTTATGGTGAGAATACAAACTAATGTATCAGGTAGCATTACAGCAAAAATTAGTCTGTCTCACTCTTTCGCAAACAAATTATATATAGAGAAAAATGCAGGCTAGATAATGCAGTTGTGAGTTTTATGATTTGGTTTAAATGTCATACTTAAGAGTCCTGATAAATTTATGTTATTTTGGGAGGCATTTTCAACCATGTGTCATGTCCTTTTCAATCTTTTAGCCATAGCAATAAACAAAAAAGCAATACTGAAACATAAAATTGTTAGATGAAACAAAATATACATTAATGAATCAAATTAAATAGATTGAAGAAACTTCTGTCCAAACTGTAATTTGAAGGGCATAAAGGTAGATCTCTGAATGTTAAACAAATACACAAATTTAGGAATTTTTGCTTCAGTGGATAGAAATCATAAATAAACTGGTTTAATATTAAACCAGGATGACTGGGCACAGTGGCACACACCTGTAATCCCAGTACTTGGGAGGCTGAGACAGGAGGATCATAGGTTTGAGGCCAGCCTCAGCAACATAGCAAGGCCATCAGCAACTTAGTGAGACCCTGTATAAAAATTAAAAAAAGAAATAAAAAGGGCTGGGGGTATAACTCAGAGGTAGAATGCTCTTGGGTTCAATCCCCAGTATATTACAAAAACCAAATTAAACCAGAATGAATTTTGTCACAGTTTATTTAGCTGCCTGAAAAAATGTCCAGTCATTGAATATGTTTATTTAAATAGGGCTGGATATTTTAGAGATACATTGGTATTGAGTTATCTGCAAGTTGATTAGAATTCTAATCCCACATTTGCCATTTGGCAGCCTTGTGAACATGAATAAGTTGCTTCATCTTTGTTTAGTCAAACATACATCAAAGTAGTATCATAGGAATTAAATGAGATAACACATATAAAGTAAATAGCATACTGTTATACATGTAGTTAGTGCTTAGTTTTATTCCCTGTACTTCCAATTATTTTAACACATAAATTCTAGGATTCTTAGATTCTACTCTCTACACCCTAGATGGGAATATAATTGACTAGCGAGTTAAATTCCCCAAACAGAAATAATAAAGCATGTTGGGCCTTGGAGATGACTGAGAAATATCCCATAAGTGTAAGGTTTCTTTTAGATATTGTTAGTCTAATTTATAGATGAAGTCATAGTCTAGTGCTAAGATGAAATTTATGAATAATCTAATACTGATGTGTTAACATTTATTAATTCAATGTATTTATCACAAAACAAGTAATTAAGTAACCCAACAGATAAATTGGAATTATCTGTATAAATTCATGTTATGAAAAATTGGGTTTTGATTTATGTTCATGATTTGAAGGAAAATTGAAAAGAAAATATACCAATAAAAATAATAATGTAGATGAGAAAAACAGAACATTTATATATATATATATATATATATATATATATATATATATATATATATATATAAAATTGGTGCATTGTAATCATACATCTTTGTTAGGTACAAGCTAGTAAAGGCATACATGCACACATCTCTCATTTAACACTTTCCCAATTCCCATCCCACTCCCTCCCCCTCCTTCCTTCTCAAGTTCAGTTTAGTGGTTGACTTTGGTATGTTTGTGAAAGTACCTCCCCCCCCCCCCCCCCCCAGCCATCCCCTTCAGTTAAGTCATCTTCTTTGCTTATCTAAAGTTTCTCTTTCTTCCTCTAGAGTCCCTCTTATGTCCCACTTTCTCCCTAGCTTCCACATATTAGGGAGAGCATAAAATTTTTTACTTTTTGTGACTGACTAATCTCACTTAGCATAATGAAAAACAGAACATTTAAAGGAGTGTTAACTTATTTGGTCTAGAGAGAAAAGATTATCTTACTTTGTAATAGCTTAGAAATATACATGCACACACAAACAGAAAGAGAGCACTAAGAAAGAAGAATTAATGTGAAATAGGCCTTCACACTGTTTAAATAAGGTGAAAATGATAACATAAGGATTAGCAGTTAGATATGTAACCTCCTAAAATCAATAAATTCCATTCTCCTTGAGTGCAGGATACGAAGGGATCACCTTAGATCTTCTACTTATGTTTACACATTTTTCTCTTATTATTCATCTATCTGTTTGTCTCCTTATTCTAGTTTCTGGAAGATTTTCTTGTGCTATCTTCTATTTTTCTATTGATTTAAAATTCTTTAGCTTTTAGAATTTCTCAGAGCTCTTTCTTATTTTCTAATAATTTTTCCACCCTTTTTAAAATATAGTTTTCTTTAATAGCATCCTGTTCTTTATTCAGCTCCTAAGGGTATTAAGGAAAGTTTTGAGTTCTCTTTTGTTCTTTGTATTGTCTGTGTTTACTTGTAGTTCCTTTTACGTTTCTTGATTTGTTGATTACAGATACACACTTTTGACTATACTTTATCTAGTGAATAGGCTGTTAAATTATATTCCAGAAAAAAATTCCAGACTGAAGTAGAAACATTGTATATACAGTTGTGAGTTTATCCAAGAAAATAGGACCATAAGGTATTTTTTTTTTTTCCTTTGTGAACTTGTCAAATTAGTGTTTCAGAATCCTAAGGGATAGAACCTACTGGTCATTTTCCTTTCTGTTGGCCCTTAGATTTTGGTGCTCTCAGCTGGGTGTAGTGGTGCATGCCTTTAATCCTAGTACTTTGGAGGCAACTCAATAACTTAGCGAGAACCTGTATTTAATTCTAAATCTCAGTAAATTAGTGAGACTCTGTATTAGAATTAAAATATAAAATAGGGTTAGAGGTGTAGCTCTGAAGTAGAATGACCCTGGGTTCAATTCCCAGTACCACACACATACACACATTAAAAAAAATTAAGATTTTAGTTTTCCTCCATTCTGCTAAGTCAGATATTCTGTTTGCTTACCATCTTTATGAAGTCTTCTACATATGTTGTTACTTTTTATCCTTTCTGTTTTACTTATTAATTTTTAACCTTTCCCTTCATTTATTGTCATTTTAGTGGTATTTTCAGAGAGTACAGAGACAAATGCGTACATTCAGTTTTTTAGATTTAACTAGCTGTATAAATATGTTTAAATATTATAGTCATTTTTCATATTATTAGTATTTGTAATTATTTTAAAGAACTCCATATTATTCTGCTGAGAAAAATATTATAGTTTACCTAACTATTCTTCTTCTGTTATCACTTTAGGTTTCTCCTGATTCAAAAAGCTTATCCATCATCACTCTTAAATCAGACATTATAGGAAAAGATCCTGATAGGATACTGTTTGTTCAAGCTCTATTCATTTATTATTCATCTTACATGTGTTTTATGTATGTATTCTTACCTGTGAACAATTATGTAGTAAGAGTATCACAAGGCTTTCTTTTAAAAAGTAGATTATTGAACAAGTGATTTGAAGGAAAGAAATACTTGTTAATTGATAATTAGCGCTATTGTGTTCTGTGATTTACTATCTTTCCATATGGAAAGCATACATTTAATAAACATTAAATTAAAAACCTTGGGCAGATTTTAAATGTATGGGTTTTTTTGTTTCTTAATAAGGTATGTAATTTCATTTCATACAAATGATTTTTGGATTCAGAACTTAACTTTCCTTAAAGTAATTATACTTTGATCTAGGAAAGTGAATTAAAATGAATTTTGAATCATATTTGATTTTGGTATCTAAAATAATTTATACTTTTTATAATTTTTAAAATAGGTTTATGATATTTGTGTTGATACTTATTTTGAAATTTACTACCCTACTTATATATCATTTCTGAAGACCTGATTAAACACTCAGTTTAGTAATATTTAAAGAGAAATGCAGTTATATGCTACATAATGATGTGTAGGTCAATGACAGATCACCTGTACAATGGTGATCCCATAAATTGTGTTCCTAGTGATACTGAAGCCATCTTGATTGTGTTCTTTCTGTGAGACCCACCTGAGAAAATCGCCAAAAGATTCATTTCTCAGAATGTATTCCTATAACTAAATGATATATGACCATAATGCTATATTGTTTTAGGGCCTTTTTAAAATTAGTTTTTATATAGTGTCTTCTAATAATGGTTCATTTTTGTCCTGGGATTGCTTTTAGTGACTACTATGAAGTAGGATTAAGTATTTTAGATTCTATCAATAAAAAATAGAAGTGTGGAATGCACAATTTTTATAATAGAACTTTAGATTGTGATTTATTTTCTGAAAACAATAAGAAAGAATTTATAAATTTATTTTTGAGGTGTAAAGAGAAATTTTAAAGTGTATATAATTTTTAAAGTATGTATAATTTTTTTTCTGTTTTCCAGGATCAACGTGTTTGAAATAATGTGAATGTAATGTTTCTTTTGTCTGCTTATTTCTTGATTTTCAGTTTCAGATATATACGCACATGTCTGTGCGCACTCACACACATTTTAAAATAATTGTTTTTTACAGTTACCTGCCATGGTTTGAAGTGTATTACAAGCTTCTAAATACTCTGGCAGATTACTTGGCTAAGGAACTGGTAAGCTACGTTTTTTTCTCTATTTTTTTATTATGTTAAATATATATAACATAAAACTTACCATTTTAAGTCATAGATTTCTGGCATTAAGTATATTCTCATTGCTCTATAACCATCAACACTGCATATTTCTAGAGCTTTTTAATCTTTACAAGCAAACTCTCTACTCATTAAATAATAACTACCCATTCCGTCCTCCCCTCTTCCCTGGAAACTACCATTATACTATATCTTCCTGTCTGAATTTTTGTATCTCATATAAGTGGAATCACATGTTTGTCAATAGATAACTGGCTTATTTCACTTAGCATAATGTCTTCAAGGTTCCCATGTTGTAGCATATGTTAAAATTTCCTTCCTTTTAAAAGATTTCCTTATAATTTTTATATTTATTCATCTGTAGATGGACTCTTAGGTTGCATCTAACTGTTTACCTTTTTTACTGGTACAGTCATCTTCACAGAATCTTCACCAGTATCTCTTCCAGTTCTCATGTTCAGGATTTGTACATACTTAGAAATTTTTATGCTAGATAATATGGTAATTCTATATTTCACTTTTTGAGGAACTGTCATACCATTTTCCACAGTGACTGCACCATATTATGTTCCTACCATAGACAATTTTAATTGTCTTTGCTTGCTGTATATTTCATTTATCAAATGTATTTTTCTTTGGTCTAGGAAGATGATTTGAATGAAACTCTTAAATCACTGTATAACCACCCAGTACCAAAGGCAAACACTCCCGTCACTTTGAGTGTGGTAAGTACTTGGTTTTTGGAATCATAATAATTTCTCATTTATGAACACATGCACCTTCCAGTAATTGTTTGCCTAGTCACTTCTGTTTCCAGGAAAGCTTCAGCAGTAGCATTAACTTTACTAGGCAATAGTACTGAGACTTTGACATGCAGTAATTATTATAACTTGATATATTCTAGTGGTGTATTTTAGTAGTTGTTAAATTACAGAATTAAAAGAAAATTTATTATGAACTGAAAGTAACCAAATCTGTGAGGATATTTTGGTTGTGAGGAGCACTGATTTTTTTTTTTAGCTGAAATTCATGTACAATAAAGGAAACACACACACACACACACACACACACACACACACACACACACATACTCACACACAATTGCTAAAATGAAAATAGTACTTAATAAGAATAGAAACTGGCATATAACATGCAGGATGAAAATTCTGGATGAGGAAGTTCCTTTCTTTCCTCATATTTCAGTATATCTGATGTAATCACAAAACAATGGCAATATGATTAAAGTTTGTGTTTTAAGCAAGCCTGTGATGAGACAGTTCATTTATTATTAAAGCATTCAGTGAGCCATAGTGTCTGTATCTAAAAACACATTTTGGAGGTTATATAGATGTTCAAAGTTCATGGTAATAAATCATGGATGTTTTCCTTAATATTCTTCATTAATTTAGCATAGCAAACAGGTTACTTTTTTTTTTTTTTTTTGGTACTAGGGATTGAACCCAGGGACATTCTTCCCAGATATACCCCTAGCGTTTTTTTGTGTGTGTGTGTGTGTGTGGTACTGGGGATTTAACTCAGAGGCATTCTACCTCTGAGCTACATCCCTAGCCCTATTTTTTAGTCTTTTTTTTGAAACAGGGTCTCACTGAGTTGCAGAGGGCCTCACTAAGTAAGCTGAGACTGGCTGTGAACCAAGATCCTCCTGTCTCAGCCTCCCAAGTACTGGGATTACAAGTGTGCATCACCATGCCCGGCAGCCCCAATTGTATTTATTTATTTATTTAGAAACAGATTCTTGCTAAATTGCTGAGGCTGTCCTTGAACTTGTTATCCTCCTGTCTCAGCCTCCCAAGTACTGGAATTACAGGTGTGTGCCACCACGCCCAGCTAAACAAGTTACATTTCATTTATATTGATTTTGTTCATTTCAAAATAATACGCGTCCCCCCCCCCCGCCCATACTGCAGATTGAGCCTTGGAGGTGCTCTACCACTGAGCTACAGTCCCAGTCCTTTTTACTTATTTATGTTTTTGAGATAGGGTCTTGCTAAATTGCTGAGACTGGCCTCAAACTTGTGATCCTCCTGCCTCAGCCCCCCAGTAGCTGGGATTATAGGAAAGAGTCACTTGCCTGGCTAAATAGCAATAACTTTCTATACCAATTAAGAGGAAAAAAAATACTGATGCAAGAAAAAAATGCAACTAAAAGTAACTAAAAATGCAGGTAATAATAGACTTACGTTTTTGCAAGATAAGGAAATCATCATTATGTTCTTTATTAATAACTTTCTTCTTGCCTTTAGTTTCATTTAATAGTAGTGCTTTCTTACATTATTCCATTCTTTGAATCTGTATTGTCAGCACTCTCATTCAGGTGCTTAACACTTCTTAGCCTTGAATATCTCCTTCCAGTCCTTTTTTAAAAAGGCCATCAGATTAAACCATCTTAAACTTTTTAAAGCCCCCTGATGAAAACTTTCATAACTCCCCTTTTATATAGGATTTGTCCAAACTTCTGGCCAGGTTTTTAGGACCATTAGTCCTTGTCTTTACTCCAACTTTTCATTTTCTGTCTCATGATTTTTTCTAACCTGACTCTTCACTCTGTTCACAATATTCTTTTGAGCTTCCTTAGTGAACATCATGCCTTCTGTCTGCAATAAGCTTCTCTGTAGATCGCCTTTGGAACCACCTCTGTTCCTACCTCCAGGAGCTCTTGTCACACAGTTTAACACACTGTTTCTTTCCTGTCATCTCTGCTGCTGTATGTGCTGTCAGAATGGAAATGTTTACTTAGTAGTCTTTTGGAGATTGGGGATGGAAAGCCAAGGATAACCTGGAATTTTTAATTCAAAATTTGGAGTCATCAGCAGACATAGTTGGAGCTATTTAAAGAGTAGAATATAGAGACCATAGGGAAGAGGCTGAGGTCTAATTGCCCAGACAGACTAAAAGGAAGAAGAAAAGAAATCTTGTGAAAGAACTGGAGGAGAGAGAAGTTGAGGAACTCAGACTTGCAGGTTATTGAAGCCAAAATAATGCAGTATTTATGGTTAGTGGCAATGTATCAGAAAAGTAGCAGAAATTCAAGGGACAAAGGAAAGCCCTGGATTTTCCAAAAGGGAAGTCATCTTTCTTTTAAAGTATTATATTTATAATGTGATTCTAACACTTTATTAAAAGTAAGGAAAATGTAGGTGCTAAGATAATGGAGGCATCTATTGTATAGTGTTAATAAGAAATAAAATGTGTTCTTTCAAATTTGTTTTTTTTTCTTTTAATTGACATATAATAAGTATACCTGTTTATGAGGGCACAATGCTGTACATTCATTGTATAATAATCAAATCAGGGCAGTTATACTTGATCTCTCCATGTCTATGTGATCAAGTTTTGAGATTCCACATATAAGTGAAAACATGTAGTTATTTTCCCTTCTATGTCTGGCTTATTTCACTTAACATAATGTCTCCTGGTTTCTTCTGTAAAGCCACAAATGCCAGGATTTCATTTTATTAAGTTGGAATAGTATTCTATGCATGTATCTATAACTTTTTAAGGCCATGTATCTGTCAGTGGACACTTAGGCTGATTGCATACCTGTGCTGTTGTCTATAGTGTTGCAGTGAACCTGGAAGACATATATTCTGCAGTGATCATGGGTGTCCACAGACATTCTGATTTCTCTTCCTGTGGGCACTACCAGTAGTGGGGATGCTGGGTCATGTGGCAGTGCTATTTTTAGTTTTTTTTTGAGGAACTTCCATATAATTTTCCATAAAGGTTATACTAATTTACATCCCCACTAACAATGTATAAGAGGAAAATGTACCTATGCCCTCCCAATACTTATTTTTTGCATTTTGATAATAGTTGTCTTAACTGGGGTAAGTTGTTAACACACTGTGGTTTTGATTTACATTTTTTTGATGATTAATGATATTGAGCATTTTTCCATATACCTCTTGGCAAGTTAGACTTTTCAATTAATAGTCTATAATACTTTTCAAGTCATGTATACCTAGTCAAGCTACAATATCTCAAGTTTTGGCATCACCACACCTGGCCTAAGTGATATTTTGAAATTATATTCATTCCTTCTTCCCTCTCTCCCTCCCTCCCTCCCTCCCAACCTCCCTCCCTCTCTCTCTCTCCCTCTTTCCCTCTTTCCCTTCCTCCCTCCTTCTCTTCCTTCGTTCCTGGGGTTGAACCCAGGAGTGTTCTACCTCTGAGCTACATCCTCAGCCCTTTTTATTTTTTATTTTGAAACAGGTATCACTAGGTTGCTGATAGTCTCACTAAGTTGCTGAGGCTGGCTGTGAACCTGCGATCTTCCTGTCTCTGCCTCCTAAGTACTGTGATTACAGGAGTTAGACACTATGCCTGGCTGAAATTCTTTTCAAAAAATCACTCAACAGCCACAGCATTCCCCACTCTTACAATAAAAACAATGCTTTCTTTAGGATTTTTCTAGCATAAAATCAGCAAATAAGCATTTAAAATAAGTTTTACACTTAATGGTACTCAAGAATTTCCAGTGGATGATAAAACTTTATAGGTTTGCCTCAAATACACAAAAATTTTTACATAAACTTCCCCCTTGAAAGTAAAATATTCATTTTTCTCTCATATATTATAAGAATCAAGAGATATTTATTGCCAGTGAGCAAGTTCTGAAAGATCAGCTCTCACTATTACCGGTGAGTTAAAAGGACATTGGCTTCTAAAAATCACTATAAACTGGGAAAATAATTGCTTCTTTCTCATATTCTTTCAGATTCATCTTCCTTTGAGAATGATAAATTGACTCTAAAAATTAATCATTTGAATTATATTTTCTGTTTATACTATCTTTTAAGACATAGGTTTATGAAATACAGTACTTTTGGAAATCCATCCAAATAAAAGTAATAAAGAGCAAATCTATGCATATTTTCTATTTCACTAGTAGCAATTTTAAAGCACATTCACCAGATGAGATTTTTGTCACAAGATTACCTTGTGGCTCATCTCATATTGTTTTTTCCACTCTGGAAAATGATGCATATGATTTTGCTAGTTAGCTTTGCTCTGGTTCAAACATTTCTTTTCCAATTTTTAATTACATGACAATGCTAAATATATCCTTATGTGACTAAGATTTTGAAATATTTTTGGAGATTTGTATAAACAGAAAATAAATATCTTTGGATGATTAAGTTGCGCTTTGATTCTGGGTGATAAAATTTGTAAACATTGTTGGAACTATGAAAGCGTATTCACTATACATTTATTGCTTTATGTGTTGTAGAAGTTAATATTTTTTCAGTGGGTATATGACAGTCATATGTTTGGAATAACTACATTTGTAAGTTTTAGACATTTAATAACTTTTATTGTTGCTTTCTAAATAATATATTTTCTGAGATTTATAAAACAGGTTTATTGTGATTTTTTTATAGAAACTCAGGAATCTTAATAGATTTTTATATGTTCTTGGGTTTGGAAGCTTTATTTTTCCAATCTACTGAAACTGAACATGTTTTAAGAATATATATTCATGTATTGATATCATTATATTTATTCATATAAATGTAAAAACTTTTTGTAATATATTATTTTTATTGCCTTAACACTTATCCTTGATTCTTATTCCACTTAATTTTATTTTTAATTAATTTCATTTCTTATTGATACATTATAATCATACACCATGATGAAGAGTGATAAAGACATACATGAACATCCAAATGTTTAATTTTAAAGTGAAGTATCTTTAACCAGTTCTTAAGTTCTTATATGAGAAAGTTATTGTTAAATCTTATATAAACTTACTACTTCACTTAAGTGTGTCTCAAATTCATTGAATCCTATTAGTCTATGACATTTATTAATCAATATTTTTTCTGATTTTTATCCCAATTTTATGCAAATTTTAATTCTTCTTTTCTTATGTGATTTATTTCTACTGATTAGCATTCCTACTTCATTGCCCCTGACATAACTGGACTCCCAACAATACCTGAGAGTGTAAGTTTTTGTTTGTTTTCTACTTTTATTATTCTACTTATAAATTTTGATTATTTTAGTCTCACTGCTTGTGGATTTCTGTATAGAGAAATAAGATACATTGTAATTATTGGTGTTGAGATATAAGGAGTAATGGTGTTATCTTCTTTTCCTCTTTGTGTATCTTCCCCATTATACCTATATTTTTTTTGGTACTGGGTAGTATTGGATCCAAGGGCATTCTACCTTTGAGCCATACCCACAGTCCTATTTTATTTTGAAACAGGATCTCAGTAAGTTACTGAGGGCCTTACTAAGTTTCTGAGACTGGCCTTGAACCTGTCATCCTCCCAAGTAGTGAGAGTTCAGGTGTGTGCCACTATGCCTGTAATATCTGTTGTTGTTAATATTGCTGATAAGGAAAATGACATAGGAAACCTATTTATTTCATGTGGGATATGCTGAGTCATAAATTCAAGTGGATCCTGAGCTTCTCTGTATGAAGTTGAGCAGATGTCTTGGGAGATGACTCCTACTGGGGGACTCTTAGGCATAGGAAAGGTCTTTACACAAAGTTACTTCAGTGAACTGACTTACCATTGCATTTTAGATGTCTTGCCTATGACTCTGTTCAAATCATAAGTGTCCTATTCTTGATTTCCTAATTGTAAAGACATGCATATTTCTTTTCATACTTTTATTAGTGCATTATAGTCTCACATCATAATGTAGGCTTGAAAGGTAGTAAAAGAAATTACAAAAATTGCTAAATTTTGTATTTTATCTAGAGCCCTAATTATAGCTATACTAGTAGTACTTTCAGTGTTTCAATAGTTATTACAAATTAATATTTGTAGAAAAATTTACAAAGATATGTGGAAGTAACAAATATACTTTTTTGCCTTTAGTAACCTTTTCCTTTACATAATTTTTCTTCAGCTTCTCTTGAAGTTAAACTGAATCTAAATAATCAAAAGTGAAAGAAAAACCATTTCCAGATACACTTACTTTTTACTGTTTTTCAAACCAAATTTTTGATTACTGAAAGTATGTGAATGGTGAATGAAAAACAAAGATAAGTGCAAATGTTGTAATATTAAATCAAGACTATTACATAAAAATATTTTTAGTATAGATGAATTCTATGAAACTCAATTAAAAAGGCTTTCCAGAAAACCCCTATTAAAAACTTTGTTGCTCTTAATGTGGGCTTGAGAAAGACTGTCAAAGCTCTTGGATCCCAAAGTAGACACTGAAGTCTTGAGTGCCCTGTCAGCAAAGGACCTCTTTGTCACACTTTCCTTAAGGACGACTGACCATGCCATGGCTTATATGACTGTTGCTCCTTCACTTCAGAGCTTCTAGGACAAAGTTAATGTCATTCCCTTCTACCTCTGTCCTATTTACCTTTATCTTACATTTACTAACAAACAACTAATAATTTCATAGAACATCACATTTTTTAAAGACAGTTATTTTGAAAGTTTTAGAGAGATAAGCATTCTAATGAAAAGGTGACATTGGGAGTGTAATTTTTTATATCTCCATCAACACATTTTATTTTACAAAATATCTTATTTAGGTAAAAAAGAAAGCAAGGCTAGAAACAAAACAGCAATCTGTTTAGAGAGATAGTTTTCCATCTAATAATTCTCTCTCTTTACAATTATAGGAAAATATTAATGTTGAATGTCATAAAAGTAATTTGTGTATGGAGAGTCAAATGGAAGGTGTAGTTGGCTTAAAATAGAGAAAATAAGAAGTGGACCTCTTTCCACCAAGTTCAACATCACCAGCTGATAAGTTGTAGGTTCTATTGATAGGCTCTGCTCTAATTACCAATTTGTCTTGGTAAAGTTTTTGTTTATTCCAAATTGAAGAAACAACTGGATTTCCTCTTTTCTTGCCCAACAAAAAGTTTTGCCTTCCAGGTCATAGTCCACCTAACACTACAATTTCAGTATATTATCATTTCTTACTTGGTTTCTCCATTACTTTGTTGTTTTCTGATATGCTTAAGATTGATCACAGAAAGTTAAAAACAAGAAATTAGAAAGAAGTGATCCAAAAATCAATGTAGCTCTCTCTAATTTTGATTTTATGTGGGGAAACTCTTATGTGAATGATAAATTGAGGAATCAATTTAAAATATCACCAAATTACATTTGACTATAGTGGTATACAGCAAGCCTGACATAGAGAATAAGCAAAGGATTTTCCTTAGGAAAGAACCAAAGGACTGTTTACAAGCCCACTGCCTCTTCTCGGTGCCTTGTACACATACAGTGCATACTATCAGACAGTGATTTTGTCTGCAGAATGAATGACAAACATGAAAAGACATAGTATTTTCTGTAGTAGTGGTTTCTCAAACATCGGCGTATGTAAGAATTACTAGGAATATATGTTTAAAAAAGCAGATTCTTTGGATTATACTCTGAAGATAATAATTCAGTAGGTCTAGGTTGGGCCCAGGAAATCTACTTCTTTTCAAATACTTGGTGTGGGGGAGGGAGGGTGGGGAGTATCTGATCCTCTGATCACCCTCTGAGCAACACTTTTGTAGAGGGTTCTGCTTCAAATAATAATAGAATATTATATGCTTCATGTGGCAGAATAGTATTAAATTTAATTATTTTAATGAATGCCACTTTTAATAATAACATTCTTTGAACTTTAAGACTTTCGGGTAAATGTATAAAATGCTTTTCTTCATATTCAGTGTGAGCTGTAAGTTATACAATTATTTTTCACTTGTACAGAGAAATCTTACAGAATATTTTGTTGCTGTGGACGTGAACAATATGCTGCAACTGTATGCCAGTATGCTGCACGAAAGGCGCATCATTATTACCTCTAGCAAATTAAGCACTGTGAGTACTTCACACTTTTCCTTTTAAGTAGCATGTATTGAGTGTTTCACAAAAAGACCTAAAAACCTGAGCAGATTTAGAAATGTGCTATGTGTACTTATAAGACAATATCTACATACTTTTTTATATATGGTTTTAATCTGGCTCTTGAAGTACAAAAGTCTGATTTATAGAAGGCCTTCTCAGATGCATTAAATCAGGTTAATTATTTTTTCTTATCAGATGAGAGTTTTTTTTTTCCTTTTTAACTCTCCACAGTTCATTTTAGTGCCTTCCACCATAGAAAGAATTCTTAAGAGCTATTATGAGATCTTTATTATTCACTTATGGCTTTTTCCATTGGAGGTACTTGAAAGAAATCAAGGGGCCATGATAATAGCTGCTACCCTAACCTGGTAATAGGTAGATTCATCTTTGTTGCCAAGTAGTGGTTTGGGAGTAGATTCTATAATAGTTCTGGTTTGGAGGAGCTCTTCAGACTGATAATAACTTAAAAGTCAAAGTAGCATTTTTTATAAATCACAGTTTTATGATATTCACTAAAATGTTCTTTTGGAAGGTCTTCATTATAGTAGTAAAAGCAGTGAGAATAGAAAGATTTTTCTTGGGTCATAGAGTAACATTCAAATGTATTCTGCTAGATTTCATAATTTTTCCTTTTTACTAAGCACAAAATTTTAATATTTTCAACTCAACTTTTTAATATAAATTTAAATAGTGTGCAATAATCAATGAGATATTAAAAACCATTATTTAATGTCACATGAATTTGCCTCTTCACAAATTTGTTTACCTGATAAAAATAAAGCCATGCTTTTAATCTTTTATTTTCCTTTAGTAGGAATATAAAGCTCATTCTATAATATCTTACATTTTAGAGGAGAAGGAGTTTAGGATTTTCTAGGATATCTATTTAGTATTATACAATGAGATAGGTATTTTCAGAGAAACTAACTGGCTACTTAAGACCAATCATTAATTGGAAATAGGTAATGTGAAATGGGGTCTTTTGATTCTTTGTTTTGAATTACTTCCATTTCTCTACATTGAAAAAATACAATTTTGAATATTAAATATTGATATACTCATTTCCCCTAAAATTGAAATTATATTTTACATATTGAAAAATATATGCATTTAAAGAAGTAAATGTGGTGAAGTGATAAGGTAATATTAGAGAGTAAATACTAGTCAACAATAAAGTAATTATTTGATTTTCTTACACATTTTAAAAAGATGTTGAGAAATTTAGTCTAAATCATTTGGTACTTTTATGTAGTTTTTTTTTTTTTTTTTTTTTTTTTTTTTTTTTT
>PVLC010006627.1:0-68273 GCA_004027655.1 Graphiurus murinus | reverse complement strand
TATATTACAAATACAAAAATAGGACGAATATAAAAACATTTATATCAGAGAATGAAATTATTATTTTAAGAAATAGAACTAATAAGAATCCCATAGACTAATAAGTCAGCATGGCATATCTGAGAAATATTTCAGACACACATGAAAAGCAATTTAAAAATTATACTACTCTTATAAGAGAAGAATAAGTTGTTCCAGTGGTAGTATGGTTTGTCTTTTGAGGCATCTATCATACTTGTTTACCTGTGCTGATATGTGATCAGCTTTTAAACTCAGATCAACTATCATCCTTTGATAGAAGCCATCTCTGAGTGACTCTTTGACTCTCTTTACAATAACAAGCTCTTGCTGCTAGCTTTATGTCATTGTACATTTGATGTTCTATTGCCTATATTTATGTGTATGACTACATTTTTACTGGACTATAACTCATTGAATACAAGAACTTATTCAGCTTTATATATTAGTAGTTAGCATTTTGTCTGGCAAATAAATACTCAGTAAATGTCTGTTGAGTTAAAGAACAAAGAGACATATAAATATATATATTTTAGAGTTCAGACAACCCAAGAAATTGTATGCTAAAATTTTGCATCAAAAAGTGAAGTGTGGTAATGTCCTTTAGCTAGTAAGAGATAGAATTGAACTGTTAGAAATATGTTATTTGCCATAATGTAGTATGGTAACATGATTGGCTGAGGGTCTATGTCTCTCATCAGTGTTCCATGAATGTTTCTTTTGCTTCGCCACAAAATATTAGAGACGCATTTTCCTGATGAAGAGTGAATGGTATACAGTAAAGGACATAGAAAACAAAAAAGAAAATAACTTCATAATAGCATTTCAGCATATTTACATTTCATAATCACCTGCATGCTTTAATTTTCACCTATTTCTAACTAGCAATATTTCTTTTGGGCTGTCAGGAATCTGTGCCATTGCTAACTCAGATTTCTATGAAATGATAAATTTGTGGTCCCTGAATTTTAAATATAAAAAATGGCAATGAGCCGGGCGTGGTGGCGCACGCTTGTAATCCCAGCATTCGGGAGGCTGAGACCGGAGGATCCGGGTTCGCGACCAGCCTCAGCTACCTAGTGAGGCACTCCGCAACTTAGTGAGACTCGGTTTCAAAATAAAGAATAAAAAATAGGGCTGGGGTTATAGCTCAGAGGTAGAATGCCCCTGAGTTCAATCCCCAGTACCGCAAAAAAAAACAAAAAAAACCCAAAAAAAAACAAAAAAAAAAAATGGCAATGCTCATTTGTAGTGAAGAAACTTCTGGTTATAGTTAACAACCATGTTACTCTTTGATAACAATCAAAAAGATATTTGATCATGAACAAAGCAAAATAACACTTAAGAATAATTGCATATATACTTTTATATAAACCAGCTGGTTTCATTGTTTTTATTTACTATTTGTGCCATTTGTCCTTTTATTAAACTTTGTTTCCTAATTGCCTCTCAATGGCCATTGTTATTCTTCAATATTTGTACAAGATTCTCTCCCAATGTGGAAACATACTCATCTCTCCTCTCCTTTGTTCAAATTCTCAATAGATTTGGAAATTTAGCACTTGTTTTCTATCTCAAAAAAGCCTTACAAAAAACATGTTAAGTATCACTTAAAGTTATGAGTTGCTTTGTACCTACTAATGTTCTTTTACTGCATTTTAATTGCTTTTACACACACACACACACACACTTCTCCAGAATGGTAATAGACAGAGCAAAGACTCTGTCTTATAGGGTTTTTTTTTTGTTGTTGTTTGCTATTTTCAGAACCAAAAAATAAGAAGAAACATTTTTAATTAAATTAAATACAACTTTAAAAAAATTTATTTTATCTTAGGAAAAGTTACCAATACTTTACTAAAATAATATAAGATTGAAGTGGAATAAAAGTTGACTCTGTAGTATAAAAGAGGCTGCTGAGTTGGAAGTAGCTATTGTAATCCCAGAAAATGTACTATGTAATGAGAAAGTTAATGTAGAACCTATCTGCTGCGTAACAATCTTTAAAATTGCAAACATCAGCAACTAATTGCCTTTCATGGTCCTGTGGTTTGTCTGAGCTCATTTGAATAAATTTTTATTTCCATGTGACAGTGACTGGAGCCAAAGTCAAATGTAAGCTTCACTGAGCTGGAGCATCCAACATGATTGACTTCCACGTCTGACATGGCTTTTGGCTGGAAGGAGCTCTGTTGAGACTGGTGATCAAAGTGCTATAGTTCTAAGTTGTGTGTCCATTCCATTAAGCTTGGATATTTTAACAGCATGACAGGTTCCAAAATGGAGTGTTCCAAATGTGTTAAGTGTGAACAACAAACTTCTTCAGGCATAGCTTCAAAAGTTGCATAGCATCACTCCTGTCAGATTTTGTTGAAGGCCAGGCGTGGTGGTGCACTCTTGTAATCCCAGTACTTGGGAGGCTGAGACCGAAGGATCCGGGTTCACGGCCAGCTTCAGCTACCTAGTGAGGCACTCCGCAACTTAGTGAGACCCTGTTTCAAAATAAAGAATAAAAAAATAGGGCTGAGGTGTAGTTCGGAAGTAGAATGCCCCTGAGTTCAATCCCAGTACCGCAAAAAAAAAAACCAGATGTTGTTGAGAGATGCAAATAATAAGATCATCAAGAAGAAATAGATACTACTTCTTGAAGAGGATTGGCAAAGAATCTGATGTCATCCTTAATCAAAAACATCATCTCTTATTTTTATGAAAGTCATGGATATTTAACAAAGAATTGTAAATTAATTGATTCCTCATCATCCTCTTTTTCCTCCTCTCCTCTCCTCCTCCTCCTCCCACTCTTCTTTGTATGTGTGTGTGTGTGTGTGTGTGTGTGTGTGTGTGTGTGTGTGTTACTTACTAGAAATTAAACCTAAGGGAAATCTAACTCTCTTCTACATTTCCAGCTCTCTATGCTACATTTCCAGCTCTTTTGTGTGTGTGTGTGTGTGTGTGTGTGTGTGTGTGTGTGTGTGTGATACTGGGGATTGAACTCAGGGACATTCTACCTCCGAGCTATACCCCCAGCCCTATTTTTTATTCTTTATTTTGAAACAGGGTCTCACTAAGTTGCAGAGTACCTCACTAGGTAGCTGAGGCTGGCCACGAACCCAGATCCTCTAGTCTTAGCCTCCCAAATGCTGGGATTACAATCATGAGCCACCATGCCCGGCTTCCAGCTCTTTTTTATTTTTTTCTTTTGAAACAGAGTATTGCTAGGTTGCTAAAAGTCTCACTATATTGTTGAGGTTGTCCTTGAATCTGGGTTTCTCCTGTCTCAGCCTCCCAAGTACTGGGATTATAGGCGTGTGTCACCATGCCTGGCTAGGCTAACTGATACTTCTAAATTAGACTTCTTAACTCTTAGAAGTTAACATATGTAGGCTTAACTGGGTTTTTCATGTTGCAATGTAAGTTGCATTAGGATGACTAAGACATTTTCAGTGAGAAATTTTTCAAAATATTAAAATGATTAATTGAATTTGTGTAAATAAATTATAATTTTATAAGGGAGCTATGGAAATAAATGTTTAGGACTATTTTTGCATCTACATGTTTTAAACTTTTTCTTCTTTTGATCTGCCCTCAGTAGAAGAAAAAAAGACATTTAATACTGATTGTATATCTCAAGTGGTGGTCTTAGCCATATTAATTATCAGTACATATAATAAAAAAATGGAATGGATTTAGGTCATCGCCTATGCTTTTGTGTCTAGTTTAATGGTCCTCATTAAACTTTTTTCTCTGAGATTCCCTATGAGTCCATACAGCTAATTTAATGTTAATAGCTCTGTGAGTTTCTAAAACATTAGTGTATACTGGGATAGAAACTATAAAAAATGAGAAGGCACCATCAGAAGGTGTCAGTGCAAAATATGAAATTCTAGCATATTTTATTAGGGTCAATAGTCCAAAGAAAATTGCAAATTAATTGTGCGTCCTTGTGGTGGGGAGCTTTTGTGCTGGCTAGGCTTGGAAAAATAATATTTTATATGTTTCATCAGAAACTACAAACCAAAAACAGTAAAATATATCTTAAATTATTTTACATTCTAACATTAAGATGTAAGGTGTACAATTTGAAGGAAATACATAAATAAGTAAACTATGACATTTATATAGTTATAGAACATACTATTAGATTAGCAAAATAGAACCAGTTTTGTCAATTTTATTACATTTTTATTATTTGGGTTTGAAAAAATACTTTAAAATAAAAAATGTTTTATATATAGGGTGTGGTGGCACATGCCTCTAATCTCAGTACTTATGAGTGGGAGAAAAGAGGATCACAGGTTTGAGGACAGCCTCAGCAACTAGTGAGACTCTCATCAACCCAGTGAGACACTGTTTCAAAAAAAAAAAGGCTCAGCAACTTTATGAGGCTCATAGCAACATAGCAAGACACTGCTTCCAAATAAAAAAATAGTGTTGGGTTATATCTCGGGGGTAGAAGGACCTTGGGTTCCTTGGTTTCAACCCTATAATCACATGCACACAAAAATAATGAATTAAAATGTAGCTCAGAAATAGAATGTCCCTGGATTCCATCCTCAGTACTAGAAAAAATAAAAGTTTTATTTTTTGTTATGATTTTATGATTTGTTTTTGCTGCAAAAATCACTATAAGATTTGTACATCCCTGACAAATAGCTTCTCAAAATGTTAATGTTTTATATAGCAACAACATAATTATCTAAATCAGGACATTAATACTGACATAAATAATCATAGGACAGACTTATTTAAATATTTAAATATTATAAATTATCCTAAGGTCCAATTCAAGATCTTATATTGCATGTAGTTTTATATCCACCTAGCCTTCTTTAATTCGGGATAGTTCCTTAAATTGAGACATTTCTTTGATTAAAAATGAAAACAAATATCTTTGAAAATAAATTTGATCTTATCATGCTTAGGGTAATAATTTCCCTTCATGTATTAGGTATTAAGATCTAAAAACTTTTGAATTTGTGCTCAAATTTCTCCCCTCCTCAAACAAAACAAAAGAAATACCTTCATCCAGGTGATATAAAGCAGCTCAAGTACTTCAAGGACATAGGTTTGGCCTCTTGCTGACAGCAGAATCCTTTTCTATTTATCAGTATGTTTTTTAGTCTTGGCTAGATTTCCAGTGTAAGAACCACCACCAATGGTATCTTAAGAAAAAGTTGTACAATATTCTGATACCATCTGAAGATATATGAGAACTTTAGAGATGGCACGTTTTTCTAGAAAATTCAACATTATACAGAACATTGTCTTATAATTAGGTGCTTACATGTCCGTCTCTTCCACTATACCATGAGGTATTTAAGATAGCTGGTCATCTCTGTTTATTCTTACAATCATGGAATTCAATGATACAACTAACATATAGTTGATTGTCAGTACATGTTATACATGTGTATGTATATTTATGTATATATATACATATATAATATCTTAAAAACATCTTCAATAATACTAATATTATTGCTTGCTCAATTATTACCATTTAATGCTTTTTTTGTCAGAACTGAAAATTATCTTGAAATGTGTTTCTTGTATACCGGTTCAAAGGTGTTTTTGGATTAGTCGCACTATAGAACAACACCTAATAAATGCCTAGTCTTAACATCAAAGACTCTTTTATTTGGCTCACATAATCCTTGGTTATTTTTCTATCAACAGTGACAATATAATTGTATATGACATGAGACATAAAAAAACTTCAGGAACTCATAAGCTACTTGTTCAGACACGCTCACACCAACATGCCTGTGCTGCAGTTGATAATAGACCCTTGGATCATGAACTTCTTCTCTGATAGACATGTCATCAACACATCTGTGGTTAATATGTTTACGGCAAGCATCTGGTAGGGTTTGATAAGCCTAGATGAACTTGCCAAAGACACTTGACAGCATCTACAAGAGCTTTATAAAAGAATAACTTTTCCAATGACCAGTGAGCTGAGCTTTTGCTTGTGTCACAAGGAGTCTGCTCCGTGTACGACTCCGATCCAGTGACTTTGCTCCAGTCCTGCTCTTCTCCCTGATCAGCAGGACTCTCAGTAGCTGGACCAACTTTTGGAACCTTCTCTTCCATTCCTGGACTTGATTTGTTACTACTTTCCCCCTACTTCTTTGTAGCTTGTTATTTGCTAGTTAGTTGAAGTGTTCTAATTATAGGATTTGCCTTTTTGTCTAGTATACTTGTTAGACCTAAGTTGTTAGATTTGATAGTGTGAAGTGTATTGTTTTGCTGCTCATTAATATCTAATTGGGTTTTGGTGTAGCAGCCACTCAGCATCTGAAACAAGCTTAACTTTAATTAGAGAATTTCTTAATGATATCCTGCATGCTCTTACCATTGAGTGTTGAATAAGCCTTGTGACTTTGTGGAGGCACTCAAATCATGTGTGACATGACTTACTGGCCTTAGGACCTTGCTGCCATTTCTCATGATAACATGTGTGTGAGATAAATAAACCCTATACATTTGGATCATTGTATCTGGGTTTCTTGTTACTTAAAACTTGACTCGGCCAGACCTTGTAGTACATTCATATAATCCTACTACTTTGGGAGGCTGACACAGGTCAGTAAATACTTAGCCAGGCTTTTAGCAACTTAATGAGACCCTGTTTTCAAATAAAAAATAAAACTGGGGGGTATATCCCAGAAGTAGGTCCTCCCTGGGTTCCATCCCAGTTATACACACACACACACACACACACACACACACACACACAAAAAAAAAAAAAAAAAAACACACCACAAAACAAAAAAGAAGTTGATTCATTCCAAGTGATACAAAGCCTATGTGTAGTATATGCGAAGTTACTCTTTCAGCCATACCTAAAATTCTATAATGGCAGCTGCCATGTTTTTCCTCAATGTTAACTTTTAAGTAACTTACAGTCTTCTACATATTAAGGTCCTCATAAATATTTGCTAAATAATTCCACAAATGACTGAGCTTTAAAATTCCTAGGCATAGTTTATTTTAGATTTAAGTATTCTGCTCTTGGGATGACCATCCTTACTCAGGGAAAAATATAAAATGGATTTTTTAGGACTCAATATAAAATTTAAAAAATAATCAAAAGTGATACATGCTTTTATATTTTTTTCTGCACATGAACTTTACTTTATGCTTTCTCATTTTCTACCACTTATCTCTTTGTTAATTGATAGTTATGTATTCTGATTGAACTGCCCTTGGCAAATATAGTGAATCTCCCCATCACTTCTAAGCTACTAATAGAGAATCTAACTTTTATATTATAAAAGCCACCTAAGGTATTAAATATCTTGCTTTTAAAAACTAAGGAAGTTTGTTGTTTGTTATATCCATTACAGAAAAGTTGGTATCTGCAGAGTAAATAAGTGATTAAATATGAGATCTGTGATATATCAGGAACATAGAAAAAGCAGAAAATTAAACCAGAATAAATATTTGTCATTAATGTTTTCCCTTTCAATATGTATTTATTGTATGAAATGCATACTTTTACCAATATCAGTAAGTCAGTGAAGAAATTTTTATCATTGCAAACTTTGAAGTTAAGTAGGAGAGGCAGATGAGTAGTCACAGTGCCTTTTGGAACAGTTGGTAATACAAAGTTCCCATTAAGTCAGGATCCCCGCCTCCACCCCAGGAACAACACTAACTTAGAGCTAAGATAGATTTAACAGTTGGAAGACAGGAGAATCTCAATATAAGAAGAAATTGGGAGGCTAGAACTTAAGCCAAGTAAGCAAAGTATGTAGGAAGCAGTTGTGTAAGAGCACAGATTGCATGGGACAATAGGAAGTTACTCGAATGGGTTGGGCAGCTCGCATTTGAACTGCTTGATGGGGCTTTGTGTTCAACCACTTCTGACTTTTAAAGGATACTTAGAATTATCTAGTTGCATTTAGTAAATATATCCGCTTTCCCTTCTCCTCTTAGATAAAAGAACTCATAAAATGAAACAATAATAAAGACTCTTTCCATAATCTGCCTTTGTCACTTAAATTCAGTGTTTTATTTTTTCTAAAATAGTAGACTTTATTTTTAAACAGTTTTACAGATTGAGTTGAAAGCAGGGTGCCCATTCACCCATTCATCTCTTCATATTTCTTCATTATTTATCATTGATTAGTATTATATTGTAAATATGTACTGCAAATTGTTTTTATAATTATCTATTAAAGGGCATCTTGTTTGCTTCCAAGTTTTAACAATTATGAATAAAGTTGCTATGAGTAAGTACTTGTGTTCAAGTTTATTTGTTTTTGTGATCATATATTTTCAACTCATTTCTGTAAGTATCAGAGTGTGATTGTTGGCCTTATGGTGAGAATGTGTTTAGTTTTGTAAGAAGCCACCAAAAAGTTGCACAAAGTGATTGCACCATTTTGCAGTTCCATCAGAGATAAATGAGAGTTCTTTTTGCTGCACAGCCCTGCCAGTATTTCATTGCTTTAGATTTTAACCATTATAATCAATGGGTAATTTTGATTGTTTTAATTTTCAATTTCCTGTTACTACATGATGTTGAGTATCCTTTCATGTGTTTATTTTCATCAGCACTTTTCTTGATGAGATTTCTGTTAATATATTTAACCACTTTTTTTAAAAAACTGGATTTTTTTGTAGTCCTATTTTGAGTTTTTGTAATTTTAAAAGAAAATATTTTTAGATGCCAATATTTTATTGTGTATGTAATTTGCAAATATTTTTCTCCCAGTATGTGGCTTGTCTCTTTAATCTCTTAAAATATATTTACTTTTCAAAATTGTAAATTGAAGACAAACAATATAACAATTTTTAGCTGTACTCATAATCAGAAGTTTTTCCACAGCAATAAAATCTTATGTGATCATCATTATTTTAGATGGTTATGGAAATTTAATAACTAATATAACATTAAAAAATTCCCAAATGTTTTTGGAAAATTATCACCTATTATTTGGAATAATTTCTGAAAAAAATATGTGCTTAGTTGTGGTGTTAGCTATTGTTGTTGATTAATGAAATTGAAAAATAAGATGTTTCTAGGCTTTATTATGACACAGTATTTCCATAATTGACTAATGGTTTATAGTTATAAGTGCGAAGGTTTTAAATATGCACACAGTAAGCAGAGGCTTTGAGATTTTAATGGACAGTATTACAGATGACACTAGGTCTCTTTACTGGCAAACAGCCTATTTTTTTACTTTGTAAAAAGTAAAAAATAAAATCAACAATGCAAAAAAATAGTTAGTTTGTCAAAATTTTGTACTATCCGGACAAATTATAGGCCAGTTATTTGATCTTGATCAAGTAACTAAGAATGTTGCTATCCAGACAGGATTCCCAGCTGCAAACCAATTAACTTTGACTGATTTAAAAAAACAAACTTACTTTATTATATTCCTAGTTTAGTGTGATATAAATGGAGAGCTACTGAATAGGATTTGTGCTCTTTTTCTACTGAATAGAATTGTTGCTGAGGAATTGCTGCAGCCTTAGTGGACTATACCCCATTTCACTTTGGAGTCCATGTCTGATATCCCATTCTCACTAAAGAATATGCACATGAGTTATATATGTCGTTTAAATGCTATTAAAAGTGGGAAAACATTTTTGAGCCACCTACTGATGGAGGCACCCTATGAGGTCATTGAGTTAACAAGAAATGAATAGCTATGTTTTAAGTGACTGAAAATTATAGTTTATTACAATAGCCACAGTAATACTCACTGGTACAGCCACAGATTTGCTGGAATTTTATATGATCTGATGGGAAAACTGGCAGCAACTATGAAAAACTAAAGGTCAAAAAGACAGCCAAATCACACCCATGAATCAGTTGGGCAATGACACTTCTGTTTTCACAGCTGAACACTAGAAATTGTCACTTTGATCGCCACTGGCATTCAACACTGGGAACTGCTGCTGGCTCTGTTGCTCCTAGCACACCAGGATATTTGAAGTTGCTGCAGTCTCTGCAATGTTGGGTGTTGGAAGGTGTTAGAAAAATGAGTGCCTGTCCTTTTTGGCATTTAAAGCAGGAGGCAATCACCTGGGCATATTCTGCAGACTCATCCTAGAAGGTCATTCAGAGTGATGCTAAATCAGGATGTAGCACATTAATTTTGAGAAGTATATTAAGTTAACTATTACTAAATAACACGTTAATTCAAGTTTGAATGAATTAAACAGTGTTAAGTATCCTGCAGCTTTTCTGGATCAGGAATTCATCAACAGCTCAGAGGAGAGGAATTCTAGCTAAGGGTCTCTGATGAGGGATCCTGTAGGGCCTGCAGCCATGTACTTCCTTGACAGGACCTGAAGGAGCTGCTCAAAAGATGGTCTACTCATGTGGAGGCTGGCAGGAGGCACCAATTCAGTGCCATGTAAGCATCTTCATATGACTGCCTTTGTGTCCTGGTGACCAAAGATTCCCCCAGAGTGAGTGATCTGAGAGCAAGGTAGACAGGCACAAACCACAACTTCTGATATAAATTAGGCTCGTGAGTCACATGCTATCACTTCTGTCATATTTTATTGGTCACACTTACCCAAAATAATACAATATGGCAGAGGAATACAGAATGATGTGACTATTAGGAGGTGTGGAATCCTTGGGGTCCATTTTGGAGTATGGCTACCATAAGAGGAATAGGGGTTATACACTTGAATATTAATATGATTTTAACCAGAGAATTTATTAGTTTCAAATAAGAGGAGATTATTTTATTGATCCCAGGAGTACCAAATATTGCTCTGCTTTTGACATCATGATGGACTTTTCTATCAGTTTCTGAGGTTTCAGTCTGCTTTGGGAGTAGGTGAGCTTGTTTTTTACTCTGAAAATAAGTGTCATCAACACTTTTCTATATCTTTGTATTGCTAAAGCAGCATGAAGCAAATGGTCCAGTAAAAACAAGGAGGTGATATGAGAGGCTGATGATGTACAGTTGTGTGGATGACAAGCTGACTCTATTAGTTAGATCCAATGCCTAAGGGAGGACAAATACAGAAATGTATTCACTCTCCAAAAGAAATGATGAGCATTTAGGACTAAATGGGAGCTCAGTTTACCCTTGCCTAAAGTAAAGTGGCATTGGGAAAATGCCAGCAAAGGAAAGTTTATGTTGTTGGATTAACATGGACAGGGAAATTGTGGGAGAAAAAAAAGGGAATGGATACAATCATTCATATTTCATAGGGAATTATAAAGGATTTGGATTTTACATTATGTAATAAGGTTTTGTAGGACTGTAAACGAGAGACATTTTGTAAATGTTTGAGGAATTGAGGGTGAATACATAGAAAATAATATAATCCAACAATTGATGCAAAAAATGATGACTACTTGGATTACAGTAATACCTTGGAGTTGAAGCAGAGAGACTACATATTAGACACAGTTTGATAATAAAGTCAATATAATTTGCTTCTGAATTGGTTGGGAGGTATGAGAGAAAGATAACTCATTAATTAGATAGAAGGGTTTGCCTGAGTTCCTGAATTAGAGGAAGATTTGGGGGAAGCACTTTTTTAAATTTCCTTTTATCAGTGGTAATGAGAATCAAGAAACTGGCTTTGGACCTAGCTCAGTTTCCAAGGCAAACTAAACATACATAGAGAGGTTTGTTAGGCAATTGAATATACCAATCCTGAGAATTGTGAAGTTTAGAGATCTGAAAGAGGATGATGGATCAGAAGGAATACCGGGAAAGAATATTATGCTAAGTAGGAAAATTCAGACAGGATGGTATCTTAGTAGCCAATTGCAGGAAGTGTGTCAAGAGAATGGAATGATCAGATTCTGCTGATAAGCTAAATACCATTAGAGCGTGAACATTGGGGTCAGTAATATTGTTGTCACTAATGATCTTGACACATTTTCTTTGAGAAAAGTGGACAAAATGAAGTTCTCCTCACATTAGTAAAAAGAGAATAGGAAGGAATGAATAGGAAGGAATAAAATTGCTATATGTCAAAGGAGAGTGAGGGAAGGAGAAATGTCTATAGAGAGATGTGGGGTCAAGGGAAATATATTTGTTTCCTATTGACACCCAAAGGCCATGTAGAAGTGTCCAGCATCTCAATTAGTTTATGGAGTTGAAATTCTTCATTTTCTACTTAATTAATCATATTATTGGTTTTCATAAAGGGAGAGTTGGCACATAACTAAATTTTCATTTTAAGCAGCTGAGACAGAGAAGTAAGATGAAGATTGGTATTGTTGAAAGTCACAAAAAATAAGTAGCTATGCTCTCTCATAAAACTCAGAAATACATGGCGCTTAAAAGTTTCAAATTTATTCCAG
Organism: Graphiurus murinus; assembly: GCA_004027655.1. Classification (NCBI taxonomy): domain Eukaryota; kingdom Metazoa; phylum Chordata; class Mammalia; order Rodentia; family Gliridae; genus Graphiurus; species Graphiurus murinus. The sequence goes on along the minus strand of PVLC010006627.1, from coordinate 55,957 downwards.
TGTTTTTCAAACAAAAATTTTCTCCAGAGATCAATAATTAAAGGATGAAACCTAGATTATTGTTGCAGTTTCCTAACCTATGATCCACCAGCTGTGGGCATTTAGGTCAAAGGTCCACAAAATCTAGTACAAGTGTCTCATTGTCTGTAGAGCAATCAGTGAAAATATTGCATTTTTAATGTGTGATATAAGTAAAAATATATACTCCAAACTGTAAAGATTCAGAACCACAATTTAGAACCATAAAATATGAATCTTCCCTATTTCCAGGTACCTGACTAATTTATAAATTCATTCAATCATATTCTGAGTTTCTGTTTCATATAAAACAATGTACACAAATAAAAATATGGTAACAATCAATTATAATGTGCATGTTGTGGCTTAAAAAACCTTCAAAGATATTTTAATGGAATTTGATAGTTCTGGGATCTGATAGTTCCTATTTTCTATAGGAGACAAATTAGTTCAGGGTGCATCTTGCTTATTAACTACAGGAGAGTTTTACAATTTAATACATTCTTTGACCTGTACTATTTCATGCGATTTATTGTCAATAATAGTGATGAGATGGGCATGGTGGCAGACACACGTAATCTTAATAATTGGGAGGCTGAGTCAGGAGGGCTGGAGGTTCAAGGCCAGTCTCAGCAACATAGTAAAACTCTCAGCAACTTAGAAACCTTTTTTCAAAAACAAAAAATGAAAAGGGGTAGGGATGTAGCTAGGAGGTAAAATGCCACTGGATTCAATCTAAAAAAAAAAATAATAATAATAGCATTAAGATGTTCTGATCTGGAAAACTATGTTTGCTATTGAGTTAATGGCAAATTAAAATGACAAATAGTCTTTATCAAGTAAAAATGAATGCAAATTGGCATTTGTCTGATTGTGGACTAATAAAAACAGATTCTTTCCTCTGTGTTCTTATAGCTATATACATACATATACCTAATGTAAAGCAGATTATTTTCTGATTATATAGAAGGCTCTTATTGGGATTAAATTACATTTTAGAATTATATCATCCTATTACATTTGTATTCTGAGAATTTATACAGCAATATTAAGAAATAATAGAAAATGACAATATCTCAAATAAATGAAAACTAAACGTTAACTCTTTGACAATATTTTCTAGTAAGTATTTTGTATGGTTTATAGGGAAATTAGTAATTTCTATATCTAGTTTCTTCTTTAACTGATTATAATTTCAATTCCTTGATATTTTTTTCCAGGGGAAGTGGGGTCCCAGTTGACAGTCTCATGTAGTATCCAGTTTGGGAGGATGGGTTACTGACATTACCAGAAGAATGCAATACCTTTGTTCATTGTGGCCAGAAGACAGGGCTCCAAGGAAATGATTTATTGATAGAGGATGGAGGCAGTGTGTGTGTGTGTGTGTGCGCATGTGTGTGTATGTGTGTTTATGTGTGTTGGAAATTGAACCCAGGAATATTATTCCTCTGAGCTGTACATCCCAGCCCTATTTTTTTTATTTAAACAGAATCTCACTAAGTTGCTGAGGCTAGCTTTGAACCTGAGATCCTCCTGTCTCAGTGTCCCAAGTACTGAAATTATAGGCATGTAGCACTATGTCCAGGTGTAGGCAGGTTTTCAATGGTAAGGTACTGTTTTTACCATGATAGAGAAATTTTATAATAATGTCTCTGGAGAAATCTTTGACAGATTTTAGTGATATGAGTTTATTTGAACTTAGAAAAGTTCATTCTGCTGTCAGTGTTGCAACAGAATCAAAGGAAAAATACTGGAGGCAAGGGGACTAGCTCAAAGGCTATAGGAATAATCCAGGCAAATGCATTCTGAGCAATTTCACGCTGGCAAAGAAAAAGAACACAGAGAGAAGGTGATGACTTTTAGAAACTTTCAGGAGATAGATTCAATTGTAAGGGTAGTGGAAGCATAAAATATTAATGTCTGAATGGATCATTTTCATAGTGAGGAATAGTGTTCTCTTTCTCACATTGTTAACCATTATAGGCATAAATATATAAACTGGGTTACATTGTTAATAATACCAGGCACATACATGTAAACTGGTATTCTAAGGAAAGTGGGTATCTTTGGCTATTCTTACCATGTGTCATGGTGAAAAATAATACTACAAAACATTTCAAAAGGCATATCAATAATCCAAACATCATCCCATTCAGTTAGGTTCTATATTTATGCCTAATTTACAGTTAATAAAATTAAGGACATCAAGGCTAAAACTTTCCCAAAGTGGCAAACTAGTAACCTGTGTTTGAACACCAACCAGCAAGCCTACTTACCTCACTATTGCCCTATCATTCTTAATTGCTGAATTGTTGATAAAGAAGTAACTATGTTTATTAGTGCATTTTCCGTTGCTATAACAAAATACTTGAGGCTGAGTACTTAATACAGAAAAAAAGGCTTATTTAGCTCAGAGTTTTGGAGGTTCAAATTCCAAGATTGGGCAGCCCCTGCTGTTGATCTTCTGATGAGGGTCTCATTGCAGATGGCATCATGATGGTGATACCTTTGCAGAAGATATCAAATGATGAGACAGGAAGCCAGGGTGATTCAGGGGCTAGCTTTGTGCTTTTACAATAACCTTCTCTCACAGGAACTAACTGGGGTCTTGTGAGAGCTAGAATAATCTCATCTGAGGGTGGTTCCCACAGTGACCTAACTACCTTCTACTAGGCTCTACTTTTCAAAAGTCCCATCATCTCCCAGTGCCATCATAATGGGGCTAAACTTCCAGCACATAAAAATTGGGGGATGTGCTCAAACCATTTCCCCACCCCAGAAAAACAACTGAGACCAGAAAACTTGCTGGCAGAGGGTAAGGGAAATATAGAATGGGTTTTAAAGGAAAAGGAAGAAGAATGCTATTTGTGGCTTGAGATCTCTGAGTGCTCTGGGCTGTTTGGGCTGTTATTTGTACTACTTACTTTTTAAATTTTCTCCCAAAGTTTCACTTACTGAGCCAGACAGAGTAAGCTCACTTTATGTTTCTCTACGATACTTGGAGGAAATGAATGGAGCAACTATTTGAGGGTCTGAAAAAAAATAGATTGGGGAAGAAAGTCAGAATTTGCAATCTGAGGAAAGTTTCTACTTTTTCTCCTTTTACTCTGATATCACCTAGACCCCATTCAGTATAATACAAGCACAGATATGTCTAGTGGGTAAGAGTTTACTAGGCAGGAAGAAATCCAAAGAGTGTTTTAATCTTTTTTTTTTTTTTTTGATACCGGGAATTGAACTCAGGTGATTCTACCTCCAAGTTACATCTCAGCCCTTTTGAATATTTTAATTTGAAACAGGGTCTCATTTAGTTGTTGAGATTTGCCTTGAATACATGATCCTCCTGTCTCAGCCTCCCAAGTACTATGCATGTACAACTGCACCTAACTAGAAGCACACTAATTCTAGCTTCTAAAGCATGAAAGAATCTTAAATTTTCTATTCTCTTATTTTCTCAATTCTCTCACATCTGAAGACCTAAACCATCTATGATGACAACAATCCTGATAATTTTTTTTGCATTGGGGATTGAACACAGGAACACTACCTCTGAGCTAAGCTTCCAGCCCTTTTCATTTTTTATTCTGAAACAAAGTCCCTATAAGTCACTAAGGGTCTCACTGAGGCTGGAAATGCAAAGCAGTCATAAAGATGCATGGCAAAGTAGGGTAAATAAAGATACATCATTCTGATTGGAATAAGGAAAAGTGAGGAAGTAGAAAACCAGAAAGTGCTGGATGCATTTCAGAGAGGAAGTTTCTGGAGGGAAACAGATCCTGTAAGGTTTTTTTTTTTTTTTTTTATGAATTACTGCCTGATTCTTGAGCTAGAGATGCCTACCTCTGATTCTCATTAGATTATCAAAGAACTTGAGAAATGGAGTAGCATCTGCTGGTCCATGAGCAGAGGTCATGTTGAAGACATGCAAATAACCCAAACAGCAAAGGAGAAGATGATGGCATAATTAGTCAATTCTGTGAAGCACTGGATTACAGACAAGCCTGGCATGAGCATAAAGTCAATAGGTCAAATGACCAACTGAATTTGATGCCCTCCCTTTGGACAAAAAGAGACTTATCCTTATATCCACCATCAAAGAGAAACCACTGTCCTGTTATTAATGTGTTCAAGTAGAAATATGAGAAATATAAGAACAGAACAAAAATAAACTATTGAAATCAGTTAAGGCCTCAACATTGTGTTACCGTAAGTAGCAAAATGTTAAGCTGTTTTTCAGAAACAGCCTCCATAGTCCACTCTGGGACTATTTGAAACAAACCTTTTTGAGATACACATATGCAGCACAATCTAGTTCATTGGGCCAGTGAACTTTTGAGGTGACACGATCAAAATTCCCATGCAGAGCATGGTAACTACCTCCCCCTCATCAAAGAGACAACCAACCTGAGAAGAGGCATGATGACCATTTATCTCTGCATTCAAAAAAAAGAAAAAAAAAAAGTTAAAACTCCCATTTCTCAGCTGAGCATGGTGGCACACGCTTGTAATCCCAGTACTTGGGAGGTTGAGACCAAAGGATCTGGGTCCCCAGTCAGCCTCAGCTACCTAGTGAGGCACTCCACAACTTAGTGAGAACCTGTTTCAAAATAAAGAATAAAAAATAGGACTGGGGGTATAGCTCAGAGGTAGAATGCCCCTGAGTTCAATCCCCAGTACTGCAAAAACAAAACAAAACAAACAAACAGCAACAACAAAAAAAAAAAACTCCCATTTTTCATCATCCAGTCAACACACACTCTTTTCTTCCTCTCCTCCTATAAATCTCCCCTCTACCAACTGATGGGACAGGTAAATCTGAGCTTACTGCTTCTGACATTACTAGCTGAGCACACAAAAAAAGCTCTTTCTGCAAAAATTGGTGCCATAACATTAGCTCTATGCCCATCAAGCAGCAAGCAAGCCCTTGCTCAATATCAGTATCATATCTAATTTGTTAATTTGTTCCAGATGTTTGGAATGCTTTCTATAAAATGTCATTTCAAATCAAAATCTTAGACAATCAAGTCTTTTAAAATCATAGAAAAGGTTAACTGTATGAAACTTAATAGTAGAGGTGTGTGGTTTTATATAGAAAGCATATTTTAAAGTTTAAAAGGTTTTTGCATTATAAATACACATATTTAAAACATAAATCATTGCTTATGAGTGATGTTTTGTTTTGTTAAATGGTAGTAAGTTGTAAAGAATTTATAGTGATCAATTTTCTCAGTTTTCTGGAAGAATATTAGATGAAAATGCTAGATATTAATTGATGCATTGAAAGATTCCACAAGGAGAACACTTATTTATTCATGAGCTATAAAACATACAAATTATTTTTGCACTAAAATAAGCTTAGTTTTCAACTCCAGGTAGAGGCTGATAATTTTTCTTTTGAATCTAATTATAAATGTCATTTCAAAGCTATTTTTACTTCTGCTTTGGCTCAGTAGCAATTTTAATTTCTAATAATTGGAGTGTATTTAAAGATTTAAAAGGTAAACAAGATATAAGTTTTTACCTTTCTTATTTTATAAATCAAGAACATATCCTAATCCCTTTTCTCACATTAATCAAAGAGGGAAAAGAAGAAAAATGTAATTGATAATTGATGAATAATTGAATAAAAGAGTATTTTCTTGTGCATTGCTTGGTGCAGTATATTTTAAAAGTGCTTTAGTTTATTCAATATTTTTTAATCTACCCAGTCATACTATTTCTTACTGTGTGTATTGTGGTATTGTTTATTTTTGAAGAAAAATCTTTTTAACCTATATTTTAATTGATCAAATATGCTAAACTTTCATATCTGTAGTTACACTGGTTTTCATTGCTAATATTATTTCACAAAGTATTCTTTGTTTTCTTAATATTAATGTTGTAAGTAGTTTGCCAATTTTTGTCTCTTCAAAAACTAACTTAATTCTTTGTTCTCCGTAATGTGGTATTTTATATTTGGCAGTTTTTCTATTATTTGTCTAGAAATTCATTTAAAAAACTGTTACATACTTTTCACTTTTTTAACCCATGACATTTTTCAACATGTGAACTTTTTTCCTTGTAGATTCTGGAACTTCTGCTACCAAGGTTGTTATCATTTCTTTATTAGGTGTATGTTGGAATTTCTTGGTAGTCTCCCACGTCTTCTAGTTTCTCTTTATTATCATTGAGTACTTACTATTTCTGTGCTACTATTTTAAAAATCCTTTTATCTTGCAATCAATTATTTTTCAGTTTTATCTAATTGTTAAATTCTTTTTAGCTGTATAGTTGTATCAAATTTATACCATACATTGATACACTGACTTTTATATTGGTCCTCTTGTTGTTGCTATTTTTGTTTTGATACTGGAGATAGAAACAGAAGTACTCTACTTCCAGTCTACACCTCCAACACCCTTTTTAAAATTTTGTTTTGTGGTTTTTTTTTTTCAGAGTCTGGCCTTGAGCCTGTGATCTTCCTGCCTCAGCTTCCCAGGTACTGGCTTTATAGGTATATGCCACCACACCAGACATACTGTACTGTATTTTTAAATCCTAAAGTTTCTATTAAATTGCTTAGTTTTTAGCTTTAAAACAGCTATTTTTTCATTAATAAATTATTAGGTCTATTATTTTGTGAGATGCATATAAGGATTATAAGCATAAATGCTTTATAGTCTTTCTTAAATTCCTGTAGCACATTTTGTTGCATGTGTTGATTGTTTTTCATGGGAGTAGGTGTTTTTCATGAAGCAAGTCCCTCTCTTATGATGATTTGGTGTTACCTAAACACTGGTCCTGCAGAATGCCTGTGTCTTCAGTTAGAAGGTCGCTTATGTTTATAGGTCTGCACTCTTAGGTTTTTGATCTTTTGTATTCACAACTGTAATTTGGGTGGCCCGTTGGAGCTCTTTTAGTAATTCTTTATATGAGAACACAATTCTAGCTTTAGACGTCATTAGTGGATTCTGATTGTAATTTTTGGCCAAGTGCAAGCTCTCTCTGTCTTTTATCCTCAGGTGGTTTTTGAGTTCTAATGCTACATGTCACACATCAAACCACAAACCCAGGCCACTCTCACCATAGTGAGTTTTCACTCTGATTTTATGTCAAGATATTTATTTCTTATTTTAAAACACAGGTATTTATTTTTCTTTTGGATTTTTTAAAAATATTTTTTATTGGTGCATTGTAATCCTACATCTTTGTTGGGTACAAGCTGATAGAGGCATACATTCACATGTCTTTCATTTAACCCTTCCCCAATTCCTGCCTCATTCCCTCTCCCACCCCTCCTTGTCATATTCGGGTCAGGGATTGACTTTGATATATTTGTGAATGTGCATCATGTGCATTAGGGTGTTCCCCTCTTTCCCCCTCCCATCACCTTCAGTTAGGTCAACTTCTCTGATTCATCTAAGATTTCTCCTTCTTTGTCTAGAGCCCCTCTAATGACCCATTTTCTCCCTAGCTTCCCCATATTAGGGAAAGCATATGATTTTTTACTTTTTGTGACTGACTAATTTCACTTAGCATAATCTTCAGTTTCATCCACTTCCTTACAAATGACATGATTTCTTTATGGCTGAGTAAAATTCCAATGTGTACATATGCCATACTTTTGTAATCCATTCATCTGTTGTTGGACATTTGGCTGGTTCCATAGTTTGGCAATTGTGAATTGTGCAGCTGTAAACATAGACACACATGCATTAGTCTGGTAGTTTGGTTTCCATTCTTTTGGGTAGATACCCAGAAGTGGTATTGCTGGATCATAGTTAGGTTCATTCCCATTCATCATAGGATCCTCCATACTATTTTCCAAAGTGGTTGCACTAATATGCAATCCCCCGAACAATGCATTAAAGTTCCCACTTTTCTCAAACCCTTACCAACATTTGTTGTTGCTTGTGCTTTTAGTGATTTCCATTTTAATTGGGGTTAGGTGAAATTTCATAGTAGTTTTGATTTGCATCTCTCTTATTGCTAATGATGTTAAACATTTCCTCATATATTTATTGGCCATTTATATTTCTTCTTTTGTGAAGTGTCCATTTAGATAATTTGCCCATTTTGATTGGGTTATTTGTTTTTTTTAGCAGTGAGTCTCTTGAGTGCTCTATAACTTTTAGATATTAGTTCTCTATCAGAGGAGTAGTTGGCAAAATTTTTGTGGGCTCTCTGTTGAGGTTCTTGATAGTCTCTTTTGCTTCACAGAAGCTCTTCTGTTTAATGCAGTCTCATGTATTGATCTTCCTTTGAGTTGCTTGTGCCTTTGGGGTCTTGTTGAGAAAGTTTTAACCTGTGCCTATGTGTTGAAGTGTTGGACCTACTATGCCCTCTCAAGTAGCTGCAAGGTCTCTGGCCTGACTTCCAGGTCTTTGATCCATCTTGAATTGGCTCTTGTGTAGGGTGAGATAGTGGGTTTATTTCCATTTTCTTGCATATGGTTAACCAGTTTTGCCAACACCCTTTGTTGAAAAGGCAATCTTTTTTTCAGTGTAAATTTGTGGAGCCTTTGTCAAAAATTAATTGGTTGGAAGTGTGCAGATTTGTTTCTGAGTCTTCTATTCTGCTCCATTGGTCTATGTGTCTGTCTTTGTGCCATGCTGTTTTTATTACTGTGGCTTTGTAATATAGTTTGAAGTCAGGTATTGTGAGGCCTCTTGCATGGTTCTTGTTTCTGAGAACCACTTTGGCTATTCTGGGATTTTTGTTATTCCAAATGACTGTAAGATCTGATTTTTCTATGTCTGTGGGAAATGATTTTGGTAATTTAATGGATATCACATTGAATCTGTACATCACTTTTGGGAGAATGGCCATTTTGATGATATTTATTCTGCTTATCCAAGAGCATGGAAGATCTTTCCATCTTCATACAAAAAGAACAGAAAATCACCAAATGAAAAACCCAATGCACACCTCGAAGCCCTTGAAAAACAGGGACAGCCTAAACCAAATCCAATAGAAGACAGAAAATCTTTAAAATCAGAGCCTAAATTAATGAAGTAGAGAATAAAAAAGCATACAGAAAAACAAACACAAAAAAACCTAGGATAGATAAACCACTAGCTAATGTAACCAAAAGAAAGGGAGGATTAACCCAAATTACCAAAATAAGGAATGAAAAATGTGATTTTACCACTGACAGTGTGGAAAACCGCAGGATCAAAAGAAATTACTTTGAATAACTATACTCTAACAAAATGGAAAATCTAGAAGAAATCGACAAATTTCTAGGCACATACAACCCTCCTAAACTGAGTCAAGAAGATATAGAAAACTTAAAGCAACCAATAGTAATCAAAGATATAGAAGCAGCAATAGAATTTACCATTAAATAAAAGTCCAGGACCAGATTGTCTTCCAAGTGATTTTTTTTTTAATATTGGTGCATTGTCATCATACGTCTTTGTTAGGTACAAGCTGGTAAAGGCATACATGCACACATTTCTCATTTAACCCTTGCCCAATTCCCAATTCCTGCTCCACTCCCTCACCTTCCCTCCTTCTCAAGTTCAGTTTGGTGATTGACTTTGATATGTTTGTGAAAGTACATCATGTGCATTAGGGTGTTTCTCTCCTCCCACCCATCACCTTCAGTTGTTCATCTAAGATTTCTGCTTCTTTGTCTAAAGTTCCACTTATGTCCTACTTTCTCTCTAGCTCTGCATATTAGGGAGAACATACTTTTTTTTTTTTTTTTTTACTTTTTGTGACTGACTAATCTCACTTAGCATAATGCTTTTTAGTTCCATCCATTTCCCTGAATGGCTGAGTCAAATTCCATTTTGTTGTTTGTATTTTTGATGATTGCCATCTGATTGGAGTTAGGTGAAATCTCAAACTAGTTTTGATTTGCATCTCTCTGATTGCTAATGATGTTGAACATTTCCTCATACATTTATTGGCTATTTTTATTTCTTCTTTTGTGAAGTGTCTATTTAGATCCTTTGCCCATTTTTTGATTGAGTTATTTGTTTTCTTAGCTGTGATTTTCTTGAGTTCTCTGTATATCCTAGATATTAGACCTCTATCAGAAGAGTAGCTGGCAAAATTTTTCTCCTATTCTGTGGGCTCTCTGTTGAGGTTCTTGATAGTTTGCTTCACAGAAGTTCTTCAATTTAATGCAATCCCGTATATTGATCTTCCTTTGAGTTGCTTGTGCCTTTTATTTGGAACCAGAAAAAAAAGTTCAGAATAGCCAAAGTATTTCTCAGTAACAAGAACCACGTAGGAGGCATCACAATACCTGACTTCAAACTATACTACAAAGCCACAGTAATAAAAAACAGCATGGTATTGGTACAAAGACAGACACATAGACCAATGGAGCAGAATAGAAGATTCAGAAACAAACCCACATACTTACAATCAATTGATTTTTGACAAAGGAGACAAAAATATAGACTGAAAAAAAAGATACCCTTTTCAACAAATGGCATTGGCAAACTGGTTAATCATATGCAGGAAAATGGAAATAAACCCCTCTTTCTCACCCTACACAATAAGTCAATTCAAGATGGATCAGACCTAGAAATCAGTCCAGAGACCTTGGAGCTACTTGAAGAGGGAATAGATCCAGCACTTCAACACATAGGTACAGGCAAAAACTTTCTCAACAAGATTCCAAAAGCACAATCAACTTAAAGGAAGACCAAGAGAATTTTATGAAACCTTTATTAAAGAGTTATTCTCAATACTCCTCAATCTATTCTACAAAATAGCAAGAAACTGGACTCTCCCAAATACCCTCTGTGAAGCCAACATCACATTAATACCAAAAAATAAAAAATAAACACAGCTCAAGAAAACTATAGACCTATATCATTGATGAACTTAGATGCAAAACTGCTAAATAAAATACTAGCAATGCCAATTCAAAACCACATAAAAAATTTTTTAAAAAATTATACACCATGACCAAGTCAGGTTCATCCCAGGGATGCATGGCTGTTTCAACTTATGAAAAACAGCCCATGTAATTCACCACATAAATAGAACCAAAGACAAAAATCACTTGATAATCTCAATAGATGCTGAAAAAAACATTTCATAAAATCCAACACTCATTCATGCTAAAAACACTTCAGAGAATTGGAATACAAGTAATATATCTCAACATCAAAAAGCACTATAAAATAGGCTTACAGGAAAAATTGCAGAGTTCCCACTAAAATCAGGAACAAGATAAGGATATCCATTACCACCACTTTTGTTCAATATAGGACTTGACACTCTAACCAGAGCAATAAGGCAAGAGAAGGAAATCAAAGGCATACACATAGGAAAAGAAGAACTAAAACTATCCCTATTTGCAAATGACATGATATTATACATAGAAGACCCAATAAATTCAACCGAAGGACTTATAGAACTCATCAACAAATTCAGCAAAATGTCTGGATACAAAATCAATCTTACAAAATCAGAAGCTTTCCTGTATGCCAACCATAAATCCACAGAAAAAGCAATCCAGAAAACAATTCCACTCATGATATCACATAGAAAAATAAAATAATTAAGGATATAAAACATTGAAAAAATCATAGCTATGTATTTTTAACCAACATTATTAAATATACCTTTTTTCATAAAGGTAGTTTATGTACATGAAATGTTCATATTTTAAATGTACATTTCATTGAATTTTGACCAATGTATACCCAAATCATATATGTAATATTTCCATAATCACATAAAGATTGTTATTTACTTATTTTAATATAATTTTTAAAACAATCTCAGCTTATAGAATAGTTGGAATACAGTACAAATAACTTTCTTTCCTAAGAAATTGACACTAATAAGTTGTTATAGCTCATCTTTTGGCACAAATCAAATTTTGCCGGTTGTTCAATAATATTATTTATAAGCAAAGAACTCAGTTCAAAATAATATCTTTTATTTACCTGTCAGGTATTGATAATCTCCTTCAGTCAGAAACATTTCTGTAGTCTTAATAAGATAATAGATCAATCATTTTGTAGAAAATCCTTCAATTTTGTTTTGACTGATATTTTCTCATAATTATATTTACATTATGCTATATTTACAAGCCATATGTATTCTTATTCTATCCTACAGTTATATGCCAGTTCAAATTATCTTATTTATTATTGTGTTTCATCTTGCTCCTTTCATTACATATTTTGTCTTTATGACTTTCTCTATTGCACAGGGATTTTTTTGCCCTGTGTAAGTATTTGCCTTATTGCTACCATTCCATTTATTAATATTAAATTGACAGATAACATACTATGTGTTTATCCTTCACAACATGTTTTGAAATGCACACACACACACACACACACACACACACACACAGTGCAATATTTAAATATAGCTAATTAGCAAACACATTACCTCATATCATTATCATTTTGTGGTGAGAGCACCTAACATCCACTAACTTCATTTATAGATCTCTTGAAATGTATTTCTTCTATCTACTTGTAACTATGTGTCCTTTGATTAACCTCTCCCCATCTTGCTCTCACAGATTCTCCTCAGGTAAACAGTATCCTCACTCTACTTCTGCTAAGATGGGCCTCCTCAGGGTCTGCCTTCATGTGTATGTCATGCTCTCTCCATTCAGATTTTGATGGGCCCCAGGAGGCTGCCTGGCTGCAGAATTGGCCTCTTCATACCACCTGTGTTGGGCCACACATGCCCTGCTCACTCCCTGTGAAGGTGCTCCTCACCCTGCTCAAGCCTTGATGCCCAGCACCAGATATGCCACTGCAGTCTTAAACCTTAGTTCTTATTTGACCTTCTTCCACTTTGTTTTTCCAGCCTCTTATAGGATATTTTCTTTCAGTACCAAAGCTCCTGACTTTTAACCTAAAATATCTGTCTACAGGCCACCCACTTCTAGTGCTGCACTCTCACCATCCTCTTTCCTATCCCTTTTAACATTTCACAAAGCCTATATTTTCTCTCCCATTTTCTGCTAACCAATATTATCTTTCTTTTTAATCTCACTCATTATTCAACTGAAATTTATCTTTTTAGTTTTAATAGTGATTTCACAAGTGAAATCAGCCTCCTATTTTTGCTTTCACATTGCAGTAGTGAATGTTATAACATTATTATTTTTTTATTGGTGGATTGTTATCATACATCTGTGTTAGGCACAAGCTGGTAAAGGCATGCATCCGCACATCTTTCATTTAACCCTTCTCCAATTTCCACCCCACTCCCTCCCCCCCTCCTTCTCAAGTTCAGTTTAATGATTGACTTTGATATATTTGTGAAATTACATCATGTGCATTAGGGTGTTTCCCTCCCACCCCTCAATTACCTTCAGTTAATTCACCTTTTTTTGCTTATCTAAGGTTTCTCCTTCTTAGTCTAGAGTCCCTTTTATGACCTATTTTCTCCCTAGCTTCCTCATATTAGGGAGAGTATACACTTTTTTAATTTTTGTGACTGACTAATCTCACTTAACATAATGTTTTCCATTTCCATCCATCATTGCCCTGAAAATGACGTGATTTTGTTCTTTTTTATGGTTGAGTAAAAGTCCATTGTGTACATATCCCATAGTTTTGTAATCCATTTATCTGTTGATGGACATCTTGGCTGGTTCCATAGATTGTCAATTGATTATCACATTATTTTAAACAATCTATAAAAATGCAAAAAGTTCACTGAAAGAATTATTATTGTTGCTAATAGTATGATAGTCATACCTATAAATACAGTACTTTAACAAAATAAAAGGATTTTTTTTTTTTTTTGCAGTACTGGAGATTGAACTCAGGGGCATTCTACCTCCAAGCTATACCCCAGCCCTATTTTTTATTCTTTATTTTGAAACAGGGTCTCCCTAAGTTGCGGAGGGCCTCACTAGGTTGCTGAGGCTGGCTGAGAACCCGGATCCTCAGGTCTCATCCTCCCAAATGCTGGGATGACAGGCATGCGCCACCACGCCCAGCTCTTAGGAAAATATTTTTGAATGTTAAAATATCTGAACTTTCAAAATAATTATTTATCTGTGGGCATAAAAGAAGAATTTTTACAATTTAAGTAACATAATATAAGTGACCAAATGCATATCATAGACAGTATAATGTTAGTAAGATCATCAACATTTTAGAACATTATGTCAGAAAAGATTTTTATCTTTGATTAGCTAAATACTAACTTTTGATTTCTAATATTAATTAAATTTACTTATTTTCAGAGTAAATTATAGATAAGTAACTTCTATTCATGATAAGACAAGGTTCTTGTGTGCCCTATGAAGCTTTTAAAAAAAAAAGTCAATCATAGAGGGCCTCAGGGTGTATCTTGATAGTAGAATTCATTCTTACCATGTATTCAGGCAGCTCCACACCACCAACAACAAAGAAGCCAATCATGGGAGAGCTAATGAAAAATAAAGAAAAGATTCAATGTGTTATAAATTTAAACATATAGTTTTATCTTAGGAATCAATCCTTAGAATCATCTGGATAGGGTTTTAAGGACTCAGGTTTACAATTATTTGGTGAGAATGCTTAAGTAATTACAATTATTTCCTTGTTTAAAAGACTGATCACATGTTCGCAAGGGCTAAATATTGTCTGGTCCACGGTTAGCATACAAACATTTGTCCAGAAGCAAACTGTGCAATCATGTTTCACTGTAATGGGTAATTTGGATAACTGACCAAGGATAGACAGTGTCCTGTAAGAAAAGGAAAAAAAAAAAAAAAAAAAAAAAGGAAGTTTTGGCTGTTTTATTCCAATCACTGGATGAGCATTCACAGTAATATTTGTTTCTTAATAATTTATCCTAAAAAAATATTTATTGAGCATCTACAATGTCACAGTTCTTGTTGAAACAGCAATAGAATTGAAAAAAAAAAAAAAAAGAACAATTGCCCTTAGAACTGGTCTTAGAGTTTAGAGAGTTTAATATTGCAAACAAATACACAAACATTATCTTCCATTGTATAAGTTTTTAAGTGCTATAGTAAAGATAAGTTCAAGTAGTATTTTCACTGATTAGGAGGTTTTTAAGACACTACCCTGGGTGGAGACATTTTATACAGAAATCACCTTGTGTGACAATGTCTTTCTTTTTTCTTGGAGGAAAACTCTAGAGTGATTTAAGCCTGTTTGGCTTAGATATAAGGTTTCTCATGCAACTTGCTTATAAACTACCTGGTTGTAATTAGACATTTATATTAACGTGACTATGTGGTAAGGTTTTAATTATAGTTATTTGTTTAAAATAATGTCTTCTAACCCTTGAAATGCTGCAGCGGATCAGTCATGAAAGTGCCTGGTGAGTCCTGATGTGGCAAGTTACATAGCCTATGATTACTTTACTGTTCACAATAAATCCCAGTCTCACGAAGCTGACACTCTGAGAAAGGGAGCCCCCAAAATATTGCTGATATACTTGGTCAACTCAACATTGCAATCTGCAAATAGAACTGTGATCCCTCCTCCCACCAGGAGAGGACAGTGCAGCTCCTTCTGATCTGCATATCTTGCCTGGAGTAATGAAATCCCTCTTTCTTTTGAGAAGTAAAGAGCTACACAGTTTCCTCTTGCCTAGAAATTTTTCCCTTTCCTAACGAGGTCTCTAGAGACTTGAGAGGGAATCTTCTGCAAGCTATCTTAATTTGCATTTTTCATTATTAATGCATTTGAAGGATATCTTTTTTCAATCATAGCTTTGTTTCTTCTTCGTTGAATTGTTTGCATGCCTTTTGTTCACTTTTATCTTTTGGAGCTATAGCATTTGTTTTGTTTTGTTTTATAAAATGAAATATTTTTATAAATTTATTGAAGTATATTTTACTTGTTTTAGTATATGCATAGGCAATGATTTTTTTTTTTTATTTTTAAGTAAATTTACCAAGTCAGTTTTGAGCATTTTCATCACCCCACTGAAATCCCAATGTCTATGAACTGTTTCTCTTCACCTTATTGACCATCACTCCCTACCCAACCAACCACAAGTCTGCTTTCTGTCTTCATAGATTTACCTTCTAAGGATATTTCATATAAATCAGTCATGAAATTTGTGGTATCTTTTATCTGATTACTTTTACTCAGCATGTATTAATAGTTCACGCTTTTCTACTGAATTATATTTCGTTGCAAAGATATTCTATTGGTAACATTTATAAATTCACCAATTGATTGACATTTAAGTTGTTTCAAGTTTTTGAGTAAGTCTAAGACTTTATGAGTAAGTCTAAGACATTCATGTGTAAGTCTTAGTGGATTTGTATCTTCCTGTCAGAGTCTCTTTGTTCTTTCTTAAACAATTGGACTATATAAAACCTATGTAAACTAAAGACTCTGTCAATTACTAAGGCATTTAATTTCTAGTCACCAAACATGTAAATAATTAGATATAGTTTTCAATATACTGAGTATTTCACATTATATCTACTTATATGTAATTAAAAACACCTACCAATTAATATCTTTAATAAATATCATTAGAAAAAATTGCAATATTTGAATATATTAATTTTACAATGATGTTAATATTATTGTGATTTTATTTATATTAATATAGTGTGTCCATATCTGTATATTAATTGCAGTTTTTTCTGTTATAAATATTTTTGTTTTGTTTAGAAAGGATAAAAATCCCTGTGTGTTAGATCTTATAAATTCAGTATGTAAATTATATAATTTGACTTCAGAAGTTGGAGTTAAATATTTAATTGTGTTTTTACATTTTTGGGGGGGTTGATTATCCTGATATTGTTAGCAATATAAAAATTACTAGTAGATACCAGACATAAAAACTGAATAAACTAGGACTGCACGTTTTTCTGTTTGTTCTTAGAAGTGTTTCATTTCTAGAGAAGCATCCTGCTGCTGTGGTTATCTTTTTCAGAGCTTGCTCAAATTCCACGAGGACTTCTTTTGGATCGCTTGCCACAAAGATTACATTCTCTTTGGAGTTCAGATACCATACATCAAAACACTGGAGCTTTTGCAAGTTTTCTCTCAACAGGGGAAATATATCCCCTACAAACTAAAGGCAAAGTCAAAAGAGCAGTAAACAACTTTCTAACTCTCAGAGTTTCTTTCATTAAAGAATATGATTGCACCATACTCTCCTTATAGTTTGCTTCATCATTCACAGTAAGCCTGTGAATGACATGAATATTGTAAATAAGTAATTACAACAGGCAAATTCTTACATTACATTTGCTTTTTCTTTGTTCATGGCTTACTTGAATGTATGCAAGAAATCTAAGTGCGAAAAGATTTTTTCTGGAACAAATATTTTCTAAATTCAATTATTGCATGTTTCAAAGTGGACTAAAATTAACCTTTCTGGCATAATGTAATGCAAATTTATAAACAAAAGCAAATCAAGAGTTATTTTAGTTAATAATTGCTCCTCATGCTGCTCTGTTTTTTCTTGAAAATTGGGAATATCACATCTACCCAATTTTGAAATGATGTTTCCAAACATTACTGTATTTTATCAGTTTCATTTCTGATTATTATTTTATTTTTAATCTGGTATTTCATTTTGTGTGTGTAAATTTATGATTCATATCTTTATCCTGATTATTGCTTGTAATCTTAAATTCTGCTCTGTATGATATTAATATCACTTCTCTTGTTTGCTTTATGTTTGCCTACACCTGTTGTCTACTTGTACATCTATTAATTTTAACCTTTACTTTTATAGTGTTTAAGGTCTATTTATTGTAAACATCATCTGGTTTATCTTTTTCATCCTTAATCTGACAGTTTCTATGTGAAAATGGAAAAATTTAGTCACTCAACATTATATGTAATGAATCATATACTAGATTTAACATTTACTTCATTTGTATATTTGGCCTTGTTTCTTCATTCTCATTTGATTTGCTTTTGCTTCATTGTTCAAGGTATTCTTCATTTCACTCCCCTTTTTCGCTAGTAAGGAAATTCTATTGCAAATTTACATCTATTAATGGTTATATTCACTTGTCCTGATCTTATAATTAATCACTATCTCCAAAATGTTTTCCCATGAGAGATAATCAAATTCCTTTGTATTTCTTCAAATATAAATATAATAAACCTTTCAATATTTTCATTTCTAGAATGCTCATCTCCTTTCCTTTTTACCATTCACTTTCTCTATCATTGTAATATTTTTTCTTCTTTTCCTCACTTTCTCACTGTCAATATATTGCTTTTCTGTAGTTAAACTAGTATTAATTTCCCTTCTGCATCAAAAATTCCTTAAATTTCTTCTCCATTTTTATGCAGTCTTTATCTCTCTATATATTTTACAAGATGCATTGCTCACTTCTTATTTCCTCATCTTAGTCATTATTTTTAATTTAATTTTGAATTTTTTAAAATATTTTCTTTCTTTTCTTGGACAATCAAGTGATATTTTGATTGAAGACCTCTTCTGCTGATCACATAACAGTACTGCTCAATTGTTTTCTAGCTGGTATTGCAAAAAGAGGTGTCTGAGATAGACATATGTGTGCCAGAGGTTAATGCTTCACTACCTTTCCCTTGGAGCCATGCGAATGGGATCTGTAGGCAATTTGGGGGGGGGGGTGGTAAGCTGTACTGGAGAGAAATGAAAGACCCTTTAGAGTCTGTGGGGAAGAAAGGACAAGTAGTGGAAAATTTAGGGGTACAATTCCACTGGGAACAAAATTGTTTAATCATGCACATAAAGCTTCCAGTTACTTTCAGAGCTGTTCTCAGAAGAACTCAGAAAAATTTGTTTGGGTCTGGTGACAACATTTAGTCTTTTTTCTTCTCTAGTACTTAATCTTTCCTTCTTATTTGATGAGATCCCTAGGGAGGAAGTTTAAGATCTTTTTAGAAGAGCCCCTCACTCACTATGCATGAGGGAGAAAATCAAGGTAATATTAGAAAGGCCTTGGTTCTCAGACAACTCAAGCCTTTTTATTTTCTTTAATTCAAAAGCATGTCATGAACATTCTTGACTAGCTATGTTTTATTATTCCAACTCTTCATTAATCCAGTAGCTGGGTTTCTTGGAAGAGGTGTTACTTTTGTTGTTGCTTTAATTTTGCTTAGATCTAGTTATTGGAATACTAAAACAGCAGCAACAACAAAATTCCATAGTGGAAGAAGTTCAAGGGCCTCAATCCCAGGGTATTCATTCTGTGTAAACAAGGAGGCTGTCAGTCAGATGATAAGGAACCCGGAAAAAATATTTTCATCCTTTGATCCATGAACTCACCCAGTCTCAGGAGCAGGAAAGGTCTGGCCCTCCCATTCTGCTCCCTCCTGGCCTTTTAGGGGACAATGGGAGTAAGCACATCTGCCATCAACATATTCCTGCTGAGTTCTCTAATCTCTGCCATGAATTTCTATAGTCCAAATTATTCCTGTTTCTCATTCCTTGGTGTTGACATTACTCTGGGAGTCTTGATCTCCAAGACTTAGCCAGTCTCTGAAGGAGAAAGTCCAGCATTTTTTCTTCATATATTGGGAACCCAACAGAGTTCCTGGTCTTATTCAAAAAATATCTGCGTAATGGATCCAGAAATTTATCTTCTGTATCTCCAAGACTACATAGTTAAACCTTTAGTATTTTTGCCTAATGAGAATAATTTTTATTACCCAGGTTTCATTGATAAAGTGATTTCTCATACATGATTTTCATGAGCATGTAGTGCTGAATCTTAGAAAATAATTTTATAGCTACTAATAAAAGATATAGAAATAAGGAAAGAACCTAAATATTTGGACAAATGAAAAAATTAAAGAAAAGTGGTATATACACACAATAGAATAATAGTCTGCCATAAAAAGAATGAAATTCTACCACTTTTGATAATGTGGATGGATCCAGAGGACATTATAAGACACAAAATAAGCCAGGCACAGAAAAACAAATACTGTATAATTTCATTTATTTGTAGAATAAAAAAAAATCAAACTAATCAAGGCAGAGAGTAGAATGCTTGTTACCAGGGGCTAGGCCATAGGGAACGTGGGGAAATTTTGGTAAGAGGGAACAAACAAATTTTAAGATGAATAAGTTCCAACTATATTATGATGACTATATTTAATTTTGCTGTAGTATTTGCTTGGTTTGCTTGAAACTTGATTTTTAAAAAGCAGATTTTAAGTGTCTTCACCATGCACATGCATACACATATGAAGGGTTACTGTAGATGGTTATGGATGTGCTAAGTTGACTACAGTAATCATAATATAATGTATGTATAGGTATCAAATAATCACATTGTATACATTGAAAATGTACAATTTTTATTTATCAAGTATTTAACTAATTTTTTAAAAGATGGGGAAATTATCCATTGTCAGGCTGTAGCTTCCGCTTGTGCTCTCCCTGAAAGAATATTCTGGTTAGTGATCTAAACAGAGAGTTTGAAAATATTTTTAGTATAGCTAATCATTAACATAGTAGCAATGTATAAAAATTCCACAGTTTGCCTTGAATCTATCCAGAATCACAGTCTAAAGAGAATAAAATATACTTTGATAAACTTATAGTGAGCCCAGAATACTTGATTATTCTACTTTTCATTAATAATATGGAAATAAAATAATGAATTTTAAGGTGTTTTATTTTCCATGTTCTAGTGGCTGGCACTAGATATATTCTTATGCAAAATAAGCATCTTTTCCTAAGGCTAAGAGCTAGCCCTAAGCTTACCAGCAGTTAGTGATACAGTTTAGTATAGCCGTCCAATAGAAAGAAAAGTGACAATAGTAAATGAGAGGCCATTATAATGTGATTTGACTTTCTGAAAGAAAGATGTGACATGTTAAGAGTTACTAAAATTGTATGGACCTTTCCAACCTCACATAGATAAAAGCAACTTATATTATTTTGAATGCCAACCTATTCCTGGAATATGCCTGCTTTTTGGAAACCAGATTGCTTGAAGATGAAGTACTTGGCTACTCCATTCTTGACAAGTACATTTGAAAATGTTGTAAAATAGCCATAGATTATGGACCCCATCACACACATGCTGATAAATGCAATGAGACATGACAGAGCATGAAATGTGCAATATCCATTCACATTGAGACATCCACATGAGAATTAACACAGTGAAGCAAACTCCTGGTCGTGGACTGTCACACAGTGAACCATCCCAATTGGAATTGTAAAGTGCCTTAATCAAATAATTACTGTTACAATGGTGACAAGGTTTGAAAGTGGCGAGCTACGTAAATTGTGCTGCATTATTGTCAACAGTTATCAATTTTATCAATTGTGTAATCATTTTGAATTATTTTATTTGAACTACATTTCAGTTCTGAAGTCTTACATGAATCATGGGGCATTGGAAAACTAAATTAAAATTAGCAGTGTAGCCTTTTAATTCTATTTCTGGAAATATAAACGTGTAAAACATAAATTTGATCATGTTCACTTTTGTTTATTTAGAGACTAAGTCATTTTCCATTGGTGATTTTGTCTCTCTTAAATTCATAAATACTTGAATAGCTAGTGCCCTGTGATGCATATTTGTTTCAGTTGTTTTCATGTTTGAATTTTTACCTCCTTAGATTTTTCATGCCTTTTTCTTCTATTCACATGTAATAGTCCCAAATACAGTTCTCATTCACTGTTACTACGTCCTTTATTCCTTTCCATCTTCAACTGACAAGAATCAGGTGTTTACCCACTATCCCTATTCTCAAACCTTCATCTTCAAATGGACACTTGATTTAACTAGAGTCAACACTAATTTCTCAATTCATTATTATAGAGAGTTCTTTTGAATTCTATAAGTCTTTCTGGATCCATCTTGTGTTTGACAATTTTAATCACTTCCTTCCTGAAAAATCTCTCCTCTCCTTATGTTCCCAGCTCCTCCTACTTCTACTAGCTCTCCTTCAAAATATTTGGTTATTTTCCCTCACGCTGGTTCTCTTCTTCATGCTCTTTAATTGTTTGGGTTTCCCAAGATTTTATTCTTGTCTTCCTCCTTAAAAAAAGAAAAATCGACAACAAACAAAAAAACACACTTTGCTTAAATTCCAGTGCTTTACATTTAAATACAACCATTAGCATGCATGCATTCCTTAAGAAATTGTCCCATATATACACTGCTACTGGACACCTCCAAAGTCACCATGACTCAAATAATTACTATCTTCCCTTTATTGTTCTGCTTATTTTATGATAATCTCCATCCTGGTGAATGGTTTCATCATCAATTTATTTATCTAAATCTAATATCTAAGAGTCATCTTGAAGTTCCCATTTTCTCTCCTTATTCTACTGTACAAGTGCTTCCTTTTCTAAATGATGGAGACATGATTAGTGAATTTATGCTTGTACTTATCAATCTATAATTCTTACTAGCTGTCAATATAATGACTAGACCTTTTCTATTTCTAGAAATTTTTTTTTCAGGAGGTAGTTTTCCTTTCAGTATTTTAAAATTTTGTTAGATTCAGTATATTAAATACATTTTTTGTTATAAATCAGTCCTTCATATAGCATTCTTCTTGTAGCATCTCATTTTAATTCATTTCTTGATTTATGATATTATATCAGATGTATATTTTCAAGATTGAACACATTATTTCTTAATATATTGTATTCTACTAGGTTTGATAATGTCACTGTGTGTGGGGGGGGTCTATTTGGTTCTTTACAATTTTATTACATGCTTAAGCTCATATATCCACTATCACAATTAAAATACTGATGTTTCATCACCAGTAATATCCTGAGAGTTTCTTTAGTCACCACATTCATGGCCCTCCTTCCTTCTATTCTTTTGTTCCTAAGAACAACTACTAATCCATTTACCATTTCTATAATTGTCACTAAAACATATTATATACATTGACTTATATAGTACGTAACTTTTTGTCTTTTGTTCCCACTCACTGCAGTTCCCTTGATATTCATTCAAGTTATGTGCACAAATAATTACTTATATTACTAAATAATATTCAGGTATAGATATATGCTATGTGTTTAAGACACAATCACAAGGTTTAAACTATATCAGATTTGTAGAGTTTACTTTTATCATATGGTAAGTCATATTAAAGAATAAAATCTCTAAAATATAATGTGAAAATAAATATCAACCATATAAGTTAATTTTAAATATAATAGTGCATACTTGATGAAGATAGAATTATTATATTTAGAATATTAGTTTTCAAAAATATTTTCCCCAAAGAAATCAGCATCAAATATAAATACAAAGAAAAAATATCACTTCTTTTTTATAACAATAGACCTTGAAATTTAGATAAATATTGTATTATTTTTGTAATGCCATGTAACTACCAAAACTTAGTGGTGTAAAACTTAGCCCATTTATTATCACACAGATCCATTGGCCAAGATTCATCTGGATTCTCTGTTCTGAGTACTATGAGACCAAACTCAAGTGTCTGCTGGTTCTTACAAAGTGAAAAATCTACCTAAACTCAAAAAAGTTGTTGGATGAATTGACTTCCTTGTGGTTATAGAAGTGAGGCCCATTCCTGTTTGCTCTTCCATTTCATCTTACATGGCCTCCTTCATCTTTAAAGTAGCATTGGCTCATTAAGTCTTCCTCATGCTTTGATTCTATCTAACATCCTCTGTTACCAGACTAAGAAAAATGTTCTTTTAAAGGGACTTAAATTTCAGTTCATTTTAGTGCCATTAACTGGCAATGAGATTAAAAGTCTGCTCTCTTTGAGTGAATCTATTAACAAATGTATGCCTCTGTTAAGACTGAAACCCTGAGAACATCTGCTAGCCTCTAAGGAGAGACTCAATTTTTAGAACTTGTAAAACTACATCGTAGCTTTTGGACAATCACCTGTATTCAGTGTGATGGCAAAATAGGACCATACAGGAGAGAAAACTGTGAAAGACACTGGCCACCACCCTCAGAGAATACCCCTCAGAGTGCAGATAGGTGTGTGTCAAGCGTATAATGGGTAAGCCCACAGGGAAGACAGTTCCTGCAAATAGATGAAATATAGAATAAAATCCAGAACCTCTATAGAAAAGACATATACTTATTTTATAAAAAATGAAATATTGTCTGCATTTTCTGTAATGTGGGAAAAGAATATAAGTCAATCTCTAAATCAATTCTAAGATTCTCTTATTATTTTTTTTTTTTTGTACTGAAGACTGAACCCAGGGACATTCTATCTCTGAGCTACACCCAACCTTTATTTTTTATTTGAACTAAAACAAACAAACAAAGAACATGGTCTCACTAAGTTTCTGAGGCTAGCCTTGAACCTATGATCCTCCTACTCAGCCTCCCAAGTACTGAGATTTCAGGCATGCTCTATTGCACCCAGCTCCAAGATACTCTTCTAATCTAAAAATAAACAGCATATGATTCCTGTTGCTAACATTTGAGGGAGAAAAAATTCAGATTCTGTGCATAAGAGACATAGATATGCAATAAATCTGCAGGGCCAATCATGTAGGAAAGTGGTACCAGGAACTGTCAGGGTTGACTGAGCTACACACAAACACCCCACTTTCCAAGTGGAGAATGATATTAAACTGAAAATAATCCAGACTATCTCAATAATATAAAATGAAAAAATTAAGGTTTGGTAAATAAAGATATTAATTTTACCTGGTCAAAAGTTTTAAACAATTCTTGGAAAGAGGAAAATGGGGATAGAAGGCAAGAATTCCAGTTTATACTCAATAGTATTTGGAAGTTTATTTTGTTAACATTAAACATAAAATGATCCTAGCATGAGTTATTCATTTGAAACTATTCTACACTACCCATATACATCCTGACATAAAATAAAGCTAATTGAGAGCACCAAAGTGATTCTAGAGTAACCCCTAGAATGCTGCATGTCTAATCCTTGCTGTGAGTTCAAAGAAAGCATTTGAACCACTGTTATACTTAGCCTCTCCCTCTCAGCCAATTTCTAAAGAGATTGTTAGGATGTCATAATTTTTATTCACATTCTTATTTCATTCATCAGCAGATAACAAAGAATTCCTGTGTCCACAGCAGCATACGGTAAGGAAAAACAAATTACACCAATTGTTTGCATAACAAGAATTTAGTTTGAAGAATTATTAATTAGTTACAAAGTTGTTAATGAAGTAAAATGAAAAAAAGAAAGCAATTGTGGAAGCACCTATCAACCATAGAGATAAAGGAACAAAGAAAAGTGTTGGGATTCTACTTGGCAATTTAGATCAATTTCCTCATCTTTAAAATGAGTCAATTGGAAATTGTGTCTAATGTCCTGTGGTTAATATTCTCTACAATCAGTGTTCTAAAGTTTTGTAATTCAATAAATCTTGTACAATTTACCCCCTTATGGTAAAAGCAGAGGGTTATGTTTATATTTCAGTTAAAAATACTAAAAGTTAGTATATTAAAGGATGTCATATCAACACCCAAATTATAAGTGGCTTAACCATTGCTGAAAAATATTTCTTACTCATTTAAAAGTCCTAATAATGCTTCCTTAACCGTTGAGGGATTGTTCTCTGCTCAGTGACTTAGGGATCTCTGTCTCCCCTTCAATGGGTCCCCTCTTCCCACATGCACTAATCTCATCTGCACTAAGCTGGGAAGGAAGAGTCTGTAGGACTTACATGTGGGAGGTTTGTATGGTCATAGGTTGGAGTTATGTTCTTTATTTCCAAGAGCATGCTATTGGCTAGGACTCAATCACTGCCAATCTTAAATTAAAGAAAGGCCAGAAAATATAGTTATGTTTCCAGTAGGAAAAGGAACATGTTTAGTAATCATCTGTCTCTGCTACAGCTAGTTTTATATAAAAATTTTGGAGTCTAAAATTTCTAAGCAGCCTGACTCATCCTAATGTGTCTGTGCTTCTGTTTTTCCAAAAGCATATCCAAATTATTTTCTCATTTAGTGAATTATTATTCATTTTTGTTTAATAATTTTCTTAACTATTTTTCTTAAAAGTGAAGCACTATATATTGATTATTTTCTGGTTTTATTTCTATTCCAAAGCAAAATTAGTTTTTATGCCAACTTACACTTTATATTGAAATACTTTATTTATTTGAAATATTGTATTATTCTCTCCCACTGAATTTTAAGCCACCCTGGGCAATAGCTTTTTTGTTCCATTAGCATAAAAAAGTGCACAATAAAATCATTTAATCCGTTAAAAATAAAGAATCTTCTCAAATGAAATAAATGTTAAAATTTTCTCAGTTCTATATCTAGGTTCTTGGTTGCTTATGCTATAAAACGGATTTTTTTTTAATGAATGGCAAAACATTATTGACAGTCTCAGAAACAACTCTGAAAAACAAATAAGGGGTTTGAGTATACTTGTATAAAATTTGTTCTTTCCTAGCCAAAATCTGACCCCAGTACCTGAATTAACATAATATTATATATGTATACCCATGTTTATTGCAACGCAGTAAACAATTGTGAAACCAAATTATGAAACCAGTGTAGGTGCTTATCAATCAAAGAATGAAGAAAATGTGGTATATACACAATGGAATTTTACTCAGCCATAAAGAAGAACAAAATTATGTAATTTGTAGCAAAAATGGATGGAACTAGAGAATATTATGTTGTGATTATCCAGTCTCTAAAAGTCAAGGGTTATATGTTTTCTCTCATATGCAGAAGCTAGAAAAAAATAGGAAACAAAAGCAACTTTAGATAAATGAGGAGAGAGACCAATAGAATAGTGGAAGGGGATTTGGCAAGAGATATGGGGAGGGGGAAAAGGAGGATTGAGAAAGAAAACTGTTTAAATAATGTTTTGTCCATATATGAAGGTATTATTTCCAATCTCAATAACATGTATGGGGAGGGAAATCCATCAAGTGCTGCGTGTATGTATGAAGGTATCAATTTGAATCTCACTGTGATGTATAATGACAATGCACCAACAAAAGAACATTATATATATATAATATACATTATATATATATTATATACATAATATATATTATATACATTATATATATACATATATCTTATATACATGAGATTCTTTAAATCTCATACCCCATCCTTGGTGTGAGGAAGTGTTAGCTCTCAAAAAGCACAGATGACTTCACTAAGACTTTTAAACTTCATCAACAAAGTTGACGAATCAGCATACCGATATGTTAATTGCTTTCTTAATATGGATTAAGAGTAAACCAACCAACTTTTTTTAAAACTCAAAATTTCTCCTATTGTTTAGGGCCCAAAAAGGATCTAAAGTCCCAATTTGGTAAAGGTGAGTTCCTCAGCTGCCAAGACTTCAACCCTTAGAAGAAGGCGTAGGCTCTGGACCTCTCCTAGAGCACACTGGGCAGCAGCCTGCAGGCTGAGCGGGGAGTGCAGAACACAGAGGCTTGAAGGATGACATCTCTCCCAGGGTTTTGTGACTTTGAGCAGAAAACGATTTTGCCTCAATTTCTTTATTATTACGATGAAGACTTGGACAAAATAATTTCTAAGGTACTTTTTAGTTCTAATATCTAATAAGTATAAGAGCTAACAGTTTTGCTCTGGAGAGAGAAGACTTTGATTTGAATATTGACCCTGACTCTGTGTGATCATAGGAGAGTGATCTAATCTTCCTAATCTTAATGTCCTCATTAACAAAATGGGGATAATAATTGCACATTCTTCATAGGGTAGCCTATTTGCTACCTATAAAAATAGCTGAATACATGGTAGCTATCATTAAAATTTCTATTATTGGATATCAATCTCTTAAGCTTATCATATAGTAATGCTTTTGCAAATAGCTCATTTATTTAAATCTGAAAACAAATAGGATTATTATGAGAATTAAAGGAGATAATCATATAAAAAGATTTTATGCATTTTAAAGTGCATGCATTATTATGAATTATGCAGTATTCTTCCCCACAAGAAAACAGGCCTTACTTACTAATGATAAATTTGGTCTCATCACTTTCTGCTCACCTTGTATATACATTGAATATAATAGGGAGAATTTTGTTAAAACCCAATCTGATAGTATAACTCAAAACAAGTAAGTAAATTTTCTTTAATTGAAACAGAGATAAGGATTGACTGGTGAATTACAAATGAATTCTAGTCATTCATTCATACAGAAGAAAGTTAAGATGACAATATGTATGGTCTTGGAAATAGAAAGAGACACTACAAAGCAGTGGGCATTTAAATGGGTCTCGTAGGGTCAATAACACTTCCATGGCTGTAAGTTTTTAAAATACTATCATGGGGTACAGTGGGAAAAGAATGCCATGACCACAAGAAAGAGAGTAAAAGTACAAGAAATAGAGAGGAAAACTTCTTATGTCATTTTCAGGCTGGAAATTTAAGTGTTAAACTTATGTGAAATGATCATGAAAAAAAAAAAAGTAGAGTTTTAGAGAATGCTTTTGTGAGGAAAGTAAAAATGAGATTGATAAAACAGTGCTGCAGAAATGACAAAAGTTTATGTCAATGTTGTTTTTCTTACCCAGAATTAAATGTATTCCAGCAAAGTTTTCAATTTTTAGTTTTTTTGTATTGTCACATCACAGTATTCAACAAACAAGAAATTAAAAAGAAATGCTCTATGTGAATTGAACTGTACTTTCAAAACCCTGTTTTTGATACCCAGATGTATCTAATTTTGTGGAAGGTACTAGGTACTCTGAAGTTAGATTTCACAGGAAGTTTATATTTTCCTTTCTTTCTTGAACTCAGTGAAATTCTTCAGCAGAGCAAATCTCTTTGAAGTCAGGTTGATATGCCAATGTTGAATCAAATTTTGTGAACTTCAAAGCTTGCTCTGTTGTAGAGGATATCCTGGTGAGGCTAGATATTGCAAAGAGAAATGAGAATACTACCTGAACATTTTAACTAACTTAGTTTCTGAAATAGTATGTGAATCTTATTTTGTGAATATTCATTTTTATATACTTAAAATATTTGGTACAATATAATTATTACTATTATATTATTATATTATATTATCATGTTACTATAATATTATATTATTATATCATTAGGTTAAGCTATAAAAGCCTGAAGAATTTATATGGAAATTTTATTTTATTTTATTTTTTCTGGAAGAAGTTTTGGAGAGAACATAGAAGCTTCATGAAGGGTTGAGCTGTGTACCATGGGTAAAGTATATTGAAAATAGAATTTATTAAAAATATACATTACAAAGTTTACAAGAAAGAAAAAGTAAACTCTATTTGTGTGTGTGTGTGTGTAGTATTCATTTATAGTTAATTTGACAAATTTGATTGGAGGTTAATTTTTTATTTCTATTTCTCTCCTCAATGAATGTACAAATAATGATATTGATTGATCACATGAAGTGATGAACTTTTTCCTATTGTGTTAGAATGCTACTGTAGTACCCTCTCTAAATAAATCAAAGGCTATCAAAAGATAGTAAGCCTCAAAATGCCATATAGGAGTGTACAGATTTAATTAAATGACCACATCCATTTTTTATCAAATTGACATTGAGAGTCAACCATGTGTTAGGCATAGTTTTGGCAAAAATAAATGAAACTAAGAATCCTATTCTGTTAAAGCTTGCTTTTAAAGTACGGAGAGAGGCAATTAAAACATAAATAAACAAGTAAGTAATATATATAGAAATAAAGTAAACAGTCATCCCAAAAAAGTGCAATAGAAAATTCAGAGCTGAGTTAGGTGGATCAGCAGTGGAGGTGGTATTTGGTGTGGGCAAAACTTTAGATGAATTAGTGGGGTCTAATTCCATATAAGACAAAACTTGAAGGTGAGAGGAAGTGCAGTAGGTATGTGTTGAAGACATTTGAAGTAGAGGAGCATCCTTCAGGTGCTTGAGGAGCACAATTTGCTGGAATCAAAGTAAGAAAGGTGGATAATAAAAGGACATGAGAAGGAGGGGAATCTTATGATATAGGGTCAATAAAGCCAAAGACTTAAATTGACCCTAAGTGAATTAGCAAGAGTCATAGATGGGATCTGTGGAGTAACTGAACTGCAAAATTATGACTGAATAGAGTGGCATTAATGGGAGCAGAGGGAATAGTATGGAGGCTGCTAAAGTAATCAGAGAAAGAGAAAACAGTGGCCCCAAGAGCTCACTCATAAGACCTCATTTTCATTCTGGAAGTAGAACCAGATTTCTTGATTTCTTGATGGATTTTATATGGGGTAAGAGAAGAAGTGAGGAATCACAGATGACCCTTTTTTTGTTTTGTTCTGTTTTGTTTTATTTATTAGGGACAGAAAGAATAGAATCATTGCAATAGGAGAGAAATACAGAAGGAACAGTTTATTTTATTTTTTTAATTTTCATTGTTGTGAGTGGGTGGAATCAGAGGCTCAGTTATGATGAAACATTGTATCCAAGTCACACACTCTTCCTTATTGAGTTAAGACAGAACCTAACTATATTTAAAAGATGCATTGGTATCGACTTGGGGAGGCAGTCTTCACAGTACTCTTAATTTGGACTGGCACATGCGGCAGCATTACAGTTCTGGTATCTCACTCACTGTGTTAGTAAACCTACAATGAAACTGTAGGGGACCAATATCTGTAACTATTACTTGATACAAAGCATAGTTTCTGGTAGCTCACAGTGAATAAAAATCTGTCAGATAAATGCAAAGAAAATATTATCATTTTTATTAATCTTGGTGGCCAGTTTTTAATGAAATGAATAGTTTCTAGGGTAGGAATTCAATGTTTTTGGAAAAGGTGAATTGCTTGTCATGAAAAAGATATTTTAGACCTGTCATTTTAATATAATGAAAGTGTCTTTTGGAGAGTATTATATGGAATGAGTGAAATGAAATATCAAAAGCAGTTATATTTAAAGTCAATCAAGACTAAAACTAGAATTTTAAACATTATCAAGTGAAATTGAGACCATGGTGAGAGAAGTGATTACAGTGCGTTTAGCACTAAAAGTATTTCAATTTAAACTCTATTTAGTTATTTTTAGTCTCTTTTTCCTCTCCTTAACAAATGGGATGTTTATAGTCACACTACAGGATTTGATAATAATCACATAGTTTGGCTCTAGAATGGCCCCCAAAGGCCCAGGGGTCAAAGGGTTGGTGGTCACCAGTATATGGTACTTATGGGAGGTGGTCAAACCTATGGAAGTTGGGGACTCATGGAAAGCAGTTAGGTTGTTGTGGGTGTGTCCATGAAGGAGCATTGGGATTCTGTCCCTCTCTTTCTGTGCTCCTGACAACCATGAGGAAAGCATCTGCACTACCCCATGAGCTGTCAGTCATGATCTTCTGCCTCACCACAGGCCTCAAGGCAGCAGAAGCTACTGACTATGGGCTAAAACCTACAAAGCTGTGAGGCAAAATGAAACTTTACTGGTTTTAAATGGATTATCTCAGGTATTTTTTTTATATCGATAGAAAGCCAACATAATATATGATGATGTATGCAAGTAATTTCAATAAAATTATTTATAATTATGTGTAAGATATATCAAGAAATTACTCAGCACCAGTATTCTTTTTTTTTTCTATTTTATGATTACCAACTGCCAGGCTTATGAGAAGTCTGTATTCAATTCACTGAAGGATAAATAGATTACGAGGAATTATACCTATTTCCTATGATACTAGGGGTATCTGCTTACAGTCTATTGACAAAATCTAGCCATGTGGTCACACCTGATAACAAATATAAGCTGAAAAATAAAGTGCTTAGCTATTTTTCAGATGCAATATTATGTACCATAAAATGGAAAAGACAGTTTGGTAGATAGTCA
This sequence comes from Graphiurus murinus, assembly GCA_004027655.1. NCBI lineage: Eukaryota > Metazoa > Chordata > Mammalia > Rodentia > Gliridae > Graphiurus > Graphiurus murinus. The sequence goes on along the minus strand of PVLC010006627.1, from coordinate 24,284 downwards.
TGCTAGCCAAAGACATTGAACCATTCCCTAAATCAGATGTTAGTGTGTGCCCTAATGTTGCCAAGTGAATACTATCCCCTTTTTAATTACAGTCATGCATCACCTAGCAACCTGAATATATTCTAATAAATGTGTCATTAGGCAATTGCATCATTGTATGAACATGATAGAGTGCTTACACATACATAGATGGTATACCCTACTACATACATAGGCTATAGGATATGCTTTTTTGTTCCTGGAATATGATCATGTACAACATGTTACTATATTGAATAGGCAATTACAATATAATAGTGAGTATTTGGGTATCTGAACATATGTAAACATTGAAAAGATGCAGTAGAAAATGTGGTATGAAAAAAAAAAATTAAAAGGTACACCTATATAGGGAACTTGCCATGAGAAGAGCTTGTAAGACTGGAAGATTTTTTGGGTGGGTCAGTGAATAAGTAGTGAGTAAATGTGGAATCTTAGTATATTACTGTGCATGATGGTAGACTTTGTAAACCCTATATACTTAGGCTACCGTAAATTAATAAGTAAAATTATTCAGTAATAAGTAGGTCTCAATATTACTGCAACCTTTTTACTTTACAAACGTTTTAACTTTTTGACTCTTTTATTTTTTTAATACTCTTGCAGATGTATTGTAATCATACGTCATAATCAGATATAGAATGATAGGAATATGCATGCACACAATACTTGGTATGTGACCCTCCAGATCCCACCCAACTCTCCCACCTTCCATACATGTTGATGAAGTTGATGTTGGTAAATTCATATGTATAAATAGCATTATTTAAACCGTTAAGTTTATTATATTATTCTTTTCCCTCTTCCCTGCCCTTAACCCCCTCCATTGCTCCACTGGAGTCTCTCCTCCTTTATCTGATGTCTCTTTTGTTATCCAATTTCTCTCTAGATGCCACATATGAGAGAAAACAAAATAGAACTTAGCTTAAAACACAAAGATGTACAACTATGCAACAACATTTTAAATATTTTTAACGTTTTTACTTTATAAACATTCTGTTGTTTAAAAACTAAGGCATCAGCTGGGCATGGTGGTGTAGGCTTTTAATTCCAGTACTTGGGAGGTTGAGACAGGAGGATCACAGGTTTGAAGCCAGCCACAGCTACTTAGTGAGACCCTATTTCAAAATAAAGAATGAAATATAAGTCTGAGGGTATAGCTTGGAGGTAGAATGCCCCTGGTTCCATCCCTAGTACCACAAAAAAAAAAAAAAGAAAAAAAGAAAGAAACATGGCACAAATGGACACCTTGGCCTAGGCCAACACAGTGTCAGGCCCATCAGGCCCATGAGTATCACCTTACACCTCCACATCCTGTCCCACTACAGTGTCTTCAGGGTCAATAATAGCCATGAAGCTGTCATCTCCCTTGATAACAATGCCTTTTTCTGGAATCCCTCCTGAAGGATCTGCCTGAGGCCAAGGAAGTATTAGTTCTTACTGAGATATGTTCATGGTGCTGTTCTTGGTTTGTTATTCCTAAAGAGCAGTAAGTATAACCAGGGCTCAAAAGAGTCTCTTGACAGTTTCCACAAGGTGGTTTTGCTTTTGTAAGTTGTTAGCATTTTCTACTTTTTCTGATGATTGAGGGTGCCAGGATCTATGGAGATAGTAAGTTATGTTCAGATCTCCCAAGACATCCTGTGTTACCTTTGAGATGAAGGAAGGTCCATTGTCACTTTTAAGTGACCTGGGGAGCCCAAATCTAGGAATAATTTATTTTAATAATGCCTCAATAACTTCTTGGGCCTTTTCAGTTCATATAGGATATGACTTATCCACCCAGAAAATATGTCAGCAAAAACCAGGAGATATTTATACCCTGGAACAAATGATTTTTTTAAATTCATAGTTTTGCTTTTAAGCAGAAAATGCATCATGAGCGTTACTTTATATTATAGAAAACTTTCAACATTTTAAGTTTTTATAAGGAGCTTGTTGAAGTTTTCAAAAGAATTTGCTGAACATATTACTGTGAGTTCTCATGAGGCTCCTTTTTCTTTTTCTTCAACTGCAGTATTCTTTTCTCTTGCTTGTTCTTCAGCAATGTGTTCTTGTTCTAGTTCTAATCACACTCATTATTCAGTTCCACAATAACCACCTCCTCCATGCCATCCTCATCCATACCCAGGCTAAAGTTGCTTGCAAGCCAAACACAGATTTGCTGATTTGTTTTGTTTTGTTTTGTTTTTTGCCACCTTGTCATCTTTGGCAAGTTCTTGGAAGTCATTGACAAACTTCTTGAATGTTTCAGTCCAGATGCCATTTATACACTCTGGTGACATTGCCCTGAGACTATGTAAGGTTCTTAGTGCAGTCAGATTTTGTAATCCTTCCAGGATTATATAATTGTTTGCCTAGTTTCTTCTTTAGTGGTAGCAATAGCCTGGGAAAAGGTCCTTCTCATCTCCTAAAAATTGCTCCTTGCTGTATTGGTTGGATAAAAGAGGAGGTACTTGGAAGTAGAAGCACAATTCTGTTATTGGGATAGAGATTACTAATAAAAGGAAGACATGCAGGAGCATTATCAAAAAGAGTCAAAATATTGAAACCTATGTCTCTCCAAACAATACCTTTCCATTTTGCTGGCATAGCAGTTCAGGATGGCATCCTGGTAGAAAAGCTGGGTCATCCTGATTTCTTATTGCTCCGGTAATATACAGGTGGTATGTGCTTTTTGGTTTGCATGAAGGCCCTGGGGTTCTCATTGTGCAGGATCACAGAGAATTTCAATTTTTAGCCTGCAGCATTGCCCCCCAAAAAGACTGTTATACATTCCTTAAAAGCCTTGGAACCCGGCATTGCCTTATTGAGCTTTCTTAAAGATGAAAGCTGTTTTAGGCACCTGTTTCTAGAACAGAGAATTTTGATCTGTACGGAGGATTTGTTTGACAAGTAATTTTTTTTCACAGTTTACCAAGTTACCAAAAATTCTTTGGCTGCTTTAATTTCAGCACTCATAGATTCACCATTCACTTTTATATTATGTAACGGATATTGATTTTTTTCTATCATTAAACCACCCTGAGCTAGCAATAAACTCAACATCATTTTGAGTCTAGCCTTTTCTTTCATTTTTTTTTGTGGTGCTGGGGATTGAACTCAGGGACATACTACCTAGAAGCTACGAACTACAGCCCTGTTTTTTATTCTTTATTTTAAAACAGAGTCTTACTAAGTTGCAGAAGGCCTCACTAAGTAGCTGAGGCTGGCTCTGAACTTGCGATCTTCCTGACTCAGCCTCCCTTCCTGACTCAGCTCACACTTGTACTGGGTTTACAAGTATGAGCCACCACACCTGGCTTTTGAGTCTAGCCTTTTCTTTCAATATCACAAGTAAACTTTTGCTTTGGCCATGAATGCCATGTTTCTGAAAGAAATATGTGTGTGTGTCTGATCTTCAATTTGGGTAATTAGAAGTTTTTCCATATTTGAAACAGGCCCTTCTCAAATGGGTTAGTATCATCTTAAGTGAAGCCTATCTTTTTTTTTATTGTAATCATTCGTGCATTGTAAGTATGCATCTTTGTTAGGTACAAATTGATAATGACATATGTGCACACATTTCTCATTTGACCCCTTCCCCAATTCCCACTCCCTCACCCTCCCTCCCTCTCAAGTTCAGTTCAGTGAGTGACCTTGATATAATTGTGTAAGTACATCATGCGCCTTAGGATTACCCCCCCCCCCGTCCATCCCCTTAAGTTAAATCAACTTCTTTGCTTATCAAGGGTCTCTCCTTTTTCATCTGGAGACCCTCTTATGCCCCATCTTCTTCCTAGCATCCACATATTAGGGAGAACATAGGCTTCTTTACTCTTTGTGACTGGCTAATCTCACTTAACATAATGTTTTCCTGTTGCATCCATTTCCCTGCAAATAACATGATTTTATTCTTCTTTATGGCTGAGTAAAATTCCATTGTGTACGTATCTCATAGTTTTGCAATTCATTCATCTGTGGATGGACATCTTGGCTGCTTCCATAGTTTGTCTATTGTTAATTGTGCAGCTATAAACATAGATATACATGCGTCAGTCTGATAGTTTGGTTTTGATTCTTTGGGTAGATACCCAGAAGTGGTATTGCTGGGTTATATGGTAGGTTCATTCCCATTCATCTGAGGATCCTCCATACTGTTTTCCAAAGTGGTTGCACAAGTTTGCAATCCCACCAACAATGTATTAGGGTTCCCACTTCTTCACACCCTCGCCAGCATTTATTGTTGTTCGTGTTTTTTATGATTGTCATTCTGATTGGAGTTAGGTGAAATCTCAAGGTAGTTTTGATTTGTATCTCTCTGATTGCCAATGATGTGGAACATTTCCTCATACATTTATTGGCTATTTGTATTTCTTCATTTGTGAAGTGTCTATTTAGATCCTTTGCCCATTTTTTGATTGGGTTATTTGCTTTCTTAGCTGTGTTTTTCTTGAGTTCTTTGTATATCCTAGATATTAGACCTCTATCCGAAGAATAACTGGCAAAAATTTTCTCCCACTCTGTAGGCTCTCTGTTGAGATTCTTGATAGTTTCCTTTGCTTCACAGAAGCTCTACTACAAAGTCACAGTAATAAAAACAGCATGGTGTTGGCACAGAAACAGACACACAGACCAATGGAGCAGAATAGAAGACTGAGAAACAGACCCACAGGCTTACAGTCAACTGATTTTTGACAAAGGAGCCAAAAATATACACTGGAAAAAAGATAGCCTCTTTAACAAATGGTGTTGGCAAAACTGGTTAGCCATATGCAGGAAAATGGAAATAAACCCCACTTTCTCATCCTGCACAAGAGTCAACTCAAGGTGGATCAAAGACCTGGAAGTCAGGCGAGAGATTTTTTTTTTTTTTTTTTTTTTTGTGGTACTGGGGATTGAACTTAGGGGCATTCTACCTCCGAGCTATACCCCCAGCCCTATTTTTTTATTCTTTATTTTGAAACTGGGTCACTAAGTTGCGGAGTGCCTCACTAGGTAGCTGAGGCTGGCCGCGAACTTGGATCCTCCGGTCTCAGCCTCCCAAATGCTGGGATTACAAGCGTGCGCCACCACGCCCGGCAGGCCAGAGATCTTGAGGCTACTTGAAGAGGGAATAGGCCCAACACTTCAACACATAGGCACAGGTAAAACTTTCTCAACAAGACCCCCAAAGCATAAGCAATTCAAAGGAAGATCAATACATGGGATTGCATTAAACTGAAGCCTATCTTTTAACAGCTCTTGTTATTTTTCTTTTGTTCTTCAAGTTTATGGCTATTGTGCATGCCTGACTGCTAAGCATTAGCCATTCTTTCACTTATCATGTTATTGTTAAATCAATTACTTAATACACCTCTTATGGGCAATATTAGCAGTGGATTTTTGTAGGGCTAAGGGGCTATTATGAACAAAAATAAATGATATTAAATTAAACACAAGATAAAATGATGCAATGGAGAGGTATAATGAACAGCAGAAAAATTGGGCCTAGGAAACTTGGTAGCAGATTCTAGTTCAAATGACTCCTATGCAAACTATATTTATACATATTTAGTATACATTCTTGAATATATATCTTGGCTTATTATATATCTTAGAAAAATTTCCAGAAAATTAAAATAATTGTGGTTTACAAATTTCAATAGTGAAATGATTGCTTTGCTACTATGCTCCTCACACAGCCATTCTAGACGGGATTATTTCTTTGAATTTGAAAATGAAATAGAGTGACAAGGAATACATATAAACTTTTAGATAAACATTGCTTCCTGTTCATGACATGATGACCAGGAGTTTCATGTACTCAACTTCTAGATACACTTTATCCATCTATTGCTAAGTATGATTCTCCAGGCTTCAGTTCACTTTGTTCATTCATTTATTTGTTTGACAAATACTTATTGAGTTCCTATTGTGCCTCAGGCACAATTGTGGAAACAGGGGACAAAGCATGGAAAAATTCTTGCATAAAACCAAGACATGAAAATTCTTCCCAAATTCCTTACATTTAGTGGGTGAGAAAGAAAATACAGAAATACATAAAATGTCAAATGTCAGTGATTGATGTTATAAAATAAAATTACATGAATTTTATTATTCTTTACCAAGGTCTTTTTTTATACAATTTGATAAGTCAATCATTTTTCATACATTGAAATGTAAGAACCTTGCTTCATATAGTAAACATTCATAAAGTTATAGCTATTATACATAGTTTTTCATTTAGTGGACTGATAACAGAAAAAGTGAACCAAAATATAAATAAATATTTATTTTACATTTTCCTGTCATACCACTTAAACATATAAAGATTCATATATTCTTTATTTTTGCTATGCAACATTTGTTTACTGATACTATATATAGATTTATATAATACACAATTAACTGTGTCAGAAAAGTATATCATGCTTAATCTTTCCCAAGTTCTTTGCCTCGCACATCACCTTTTCAGCGAGACCTTTCATAAAATCTCTATCTTATTTTAACCTCCCCACCCACCAATACTTTCTAGCCTGTTTCTCTCTTCTTTTTTAGTTCATTGTCCGTATTTGTCCAATTATCAGTCTCTGATACACTATTTTACTTAATGTGTATTTGTCTCACCACAATAATGTGAAAGCTCCTTGAGGGTTGAAATTTTTGTCAATTTAATTAACTACTATTGTGTCAGTTACTAAAATATTGTCTATCACAGAGAAAGCACAACATATCTATATTTAAATTTAACATTTTGTTTTTATGGGAAAACAGATTTTATTTTTAAATTTTAATTAATAAAATGAAATCAACTTTCTAATAGTTTATTAGACCTATATATTCTAGAGTATTAAGATATTTTCTTGGGGAATAAATCTTAATTCCCTTCTACTGAATAATAAATTTAATTTGAAATCAAGGTTTTACACCACTACAAATCACGTAAAAACAATAATCAATGTCTCTTAACTTTCATTACTACTCTTTAACCATTAGATACTGTAGTGTACTACAGTGGAAAGTAAATGGAATATGCCAACAGAAATAGTAAACTGAGGTCATAATTTTACTCCTTACATTGTTTTGATAAACTAGGAAATTGTAAAATCAGTCTGAGTCTTAGTTCTTTAGATTATGTTGATATCTGCCCTCAATTCTTCAAAATGTTACAAAAATACAATCATAAATGATAGACTTGATAAGTCATAAGTGAGTACATAAGTATGCATCTTATTATAAATGATTAGAATACAATTGTGTTAATAGAATTTTATAATATAGAATATACTTGAAATATTATATAACATTATTTTCTATCATAAAATATGGTACATTAAGCAAATTAGAACAAAACATAAACTTACATAAATTGGGTGTTAATCATATCTACTTAGTTGGCAATTTTGACCAGAAAGATAAACATTTGTATCCTGCAGCACATTTCTTATCCTCTTCTGTTTGGAAACTTAGGAACTGAGGACAGAAAAAGACAGAAATTCACTTGCCTCATATTTTGTAAATGGCATAGGATCTGGACAATGGTGGCACCCTACTGTTCAGATTATTTTGCCTTTCTCTGTTAGGCCCCAGAAAGTCCAGGTTCTGTCACTCTGGAGGGAGTAGAAACACTAAAGGAAGGCTACATTTTAAGTTTTGATTGAATTCTGAGCTTTTAGATATATGAAACAGCTATAATACCTTCTATCACAATAATTTCCACTTTTGCAAACACCAAAAGAATATAAAAGTAAGAAGATAATGGGTACTAGGATAAATAATACCAGCATTTTAGAGACCCAAATGTTTTTACAAGTAAAACAAATTAACAATACGTTTTTATACTCAACCTGAAAAATAACATAATAATTTAGGGAAAACAGTAACGGATGTTTGAGTTTCCTAGCATTAAAGTACTTACACACTATTTTCATTAATTCCACTTTACTCTTTCCTAGTTTTCATGCTTACTGATATTATTCAGAATGACTGCAGTTTACAGCTCTTCCACCTAAAACACAAAATTTATTTTATTTTTCTTCAAAACTGAAATATTTAAAATAAAACCACATTTAGATTATTGCTCCAGAATAGTCTCAAAATTTATGTTAGGAGAAAAAGAAAAGCAAGCAAAAAATAAAATAGTAATTGAGGGCTGTTCTGGTTACTTGTACATGACCAAATAGAATTTTATGTCTTTTTAGTCATAGTCAACTGTTCAATCAAATTATCAAGCTCTATGTTCAGTCAGATGTTCTGAAGTTCTGACTGAAAGAAAGATATTGAGAATTGAGGGTTCTATGGCATTTCTGAACTTTCTATTTATTGATACCTGTAGCTTTTAGAGTAATTTTGAAGATACTATTGCTGTTTGGAAATATATATGTATTTCTGATGTTAACATAGTCTCCAGAGCCACCTGTTCTTATTACACTTCTAAGAAATATATATATATATATATATTATATTTATATATATATAAATATTATATATATATATATAATTAAAAAGTGCACTAGTTGAAAAAATAGTGTCCCAGAAAAATTTAAGAATTCATTTATTATTATTTAATTTTTTTGTTAGAACATATATTTCTTTTTTTTAACTTGCTAAAATGGAAATTCTTCTAAATCAAATATGCCTTTGGTGAAAGAGCTTCATAGATGCTCCACACCTAATTATGGCATTGTATCCTGATCCACTCAATGTAAGTTGAAAAATATAAGTAAAATATGAATTCGAATGTGCTTATTGTTCCAGTTATTTCAGAGGCTGAATCAAAAGCATTGCTGGATCCCAGGAGTTCAGGGCCAGCCTGGGAAAGATGATGAGATCCTTTCTCTTAAATAGACCATAAATAAAGAAGAAAACTTAATCTACCCAGCATAATTTAGCATTGTAATACACTCCTGAGTATCCCTTGTTGACCCTCCTGATTGCATCTCTTACTGGCAGCTCAGCCATATGCCACTGCCAAGCACTGTGAGAGAGTATTGTATTCCATACGAATAATTTTGAAAAGATCACAATAATAATTCAAAGCATAGGTGTCGCCTAGTGGGAAGTCCTACAGTCATTGAAGGTATGCTCTGGACCATGTACTTCCTCCATGATGTGGTATCTTGTCCCAGACCTAAAGCCTCAGAGCCAACCCTTCATTGACATGGAAAAAACTGTGAGCCAAATAAGCCTTTTCTCTTTATAAATTGATTATCTCAAATGTTTTGTTATTGTGAGAGAGGATTTCTATCACAATCATTAATTATGATATACTTAACCTTTACTTTTCTTCTTGTGGGTGAAACTTCAAAATTCAAAATAGCATGTAGGAATGTAATAAAATTTTTAATTATATTTGGAGAAAAATTGTTTCAGAAAATATCTTTATCCAAAGTTGTTGCCTAGAGAAGAGAGTTAAACAATAAAATATTGGAATTTTTATAGGATATTCTAGAACATAAATGGAATTATTATTATTATTATTATTATTATTATTATTATTATTATTATTATGAGGTACTGGAGATTGAACTCAGGGGCATTCTACCTCCGAGCTACACCCCCAGACCTATTTTTTATTATTTATTTTGAAACTGGGTCTCACTAAGTTGCGGAGTGCCTCACTAGGTAGCTGAGGCTGGTCACGAACCCAGATCCTCCGGTCTCAGCCTCCCAAATGCTGGGATTACAAGTGTGCGCCACCACACCCGGCTCAGAAATGGAATTATTATTGTTATTATTTTAATTCAGTGGTACTCAATTAAAAGGAAAAAATAAAGCTAAGTGTTAGGTATTGGAAATCAAATACTTTCTTGTCCAAACAGACACAAAATGATTTATATTTTCAAAATAAATATTAAAACAAAAAATATTTGAACCAAAATGACTTTTTTATTGAGCCTGTATATTTTAGTACAGTGAAGAATTATTATTGGGGAAAAAAAGCATAAATGATTGAAAGATAAGGAGGATACAGGAAAAGAATAAAGAATGTTTGAGAGTCATCAAAGGCTAAAAACATCTGAGCCTGTGAACTTATTTTCTGCCCCAAATTCCACCTAAAAATCCCCTCACTTGTAAAATATTTTTGAAGACTTATTATTTCCAGATATTCTTCTAGGCATAAAGAATATAGCAGTAATATTTTCTCAGTTTGGAGATTTAAAGGGATTAAATTAGAAAAAAATGAAGTATTATTTAGTTCAGAGTTAGGAGAACTTTTTTTTTTTTTCTGTAAAGAAAAATATAGCAAATATTTCAGACTTTGAGAACCTTACTGTCTGTGCAGCAACTCTGCCAGTAGACAAAGCAGCCATAAACACTAGTAGGTAAGCTGGCTTGTCTAAGTTCCAGTGACACTTCATTTACAAAAATGAGTGATGGGTGGGATTTGGCTTGTACTGTACTTTGCAGCCCCTGACTTAGTAACATTATTCAGGACTTAATGCACAATGAATGTGTTACCTAAATCTCTAGCTTATAACTTGAATCCTAGTGTCTTTCTTAGTAATAACTCATCATCTCTTCTTAAGCCTCCTAAGTCAAAACTTCAATTGGCAGATTTCAACTCTGTGAACAAGAACCTAGTTTTCATCTCATCACCCCTCTTATCAATTTTATTTTACAAGAAAGTCTGAAATAAGAAGTAAGATATTTATCTTCCATTTCATTTTATTTTCTCCTTTTTCTCTGTTGGTCCAAACCCTTCTGTTTGTTCTGCCCAATAGATATTTGGTCTATGTTTTCATTTTTGTGTTTTACTTTGATATAAATTATGTCTCTGGCCCCAAAATATTTACCATTGTTTCCTAAAATTCCTCTCCTAACTTATTCTCACTCACAAAACAATTTCTTTGTCTTGAGGGCTGATGAAGGGCTGATGAACTGTACTAGAGATCTGCTTAGAGTTCACTCAATGTGACAGACCCTATTCTTTTCCTCCCTTGATGAATATACATATGGCTTGTTAACATTAATTGCTAGAGAGGAAACAGCAGACTAGTCAGCCAATTTATTTTTTAACAGAAAAGAGTTTATGTGATTGGATGGAAGAAACACAAAAGTGAGGATCTGAGGAACTAAATCCTAACCCTTGTGGGAAAGCCGTGTGATTTGAAGGAAGATATTGGGCCCAGTTTCTATGAAATGAATGGTGAATCTAAATACAAATTAAATATCCTTTTCACGCCAAAATAAGTAAGTTAGCATTTTAGTGTTATCACAGGTTTAAGCTGAGCCATGTATAATTTAGCTTTCAATTATATGGTCTTCTCTTTTAAAAAATATGAATTTTCATGCTTTTATTGGCGCATTATAATTATACATCATAGATTCAAAGTGATACAAACATATACAGCACTTAATGTGCTTATTTGAGGAAATTAATTTTGTCTATATTACAATTGGGAAAGAAATATCTTTACCTTTATTATTAAAATTCATTAATTTATTTACCAACTACATTGCAGAGGCCTGCTTTATATTGGACTTTTCTGGACATCATTTATTTAAAAGGAAAAGCTTGTCAGTAATATAGCAAAGTAACCTAAGTACATTTAACATGCCTGGAATCTCTGGAGATATGCTGGCAAAGTGTGGATGAAAGGAAAAAGCAAAGGTAAAATTTTTTACAGAAACTTACCTTAAAATAAATCTATTAGCTTTAGCGTGGGACTGGGAAATGATGGTCATAACAATAACTGTCTAAATTGAGATGGACTACAATTTCGGAAGATGAATTAGCATTTCAGTAAAAGACATTTGTAATTAATGACAACTATAAAAGATGAAGATGTTGCAGGAATTGGATAACATTTTAGAAATATGATATTTATTCTCAAAGTATCTAAAAATCCCCTGGGAAGTTTCTTCCTCTCTTACTACCTATCCATTTATCCACTTGTCTGTGAAAATTAAGCTTGCAAATTAGAACAGTCTTGCCATACTCAACTAAAGTAGAGCTAAGAGACCACAGGGAAAATGCTCAGGGAGGCGAGGGAAAGAAAAAGTAGTTAGGGATGGAATTAACCAAATTATGTGCATATACAAATATGTAACAATGAATATCTCTATTATGTATAGTTATAGTATACTAATAAAAACTTTTAAAAACCTTTATACCTGGATTTTTTTTATTAATTTCTACACATACAAACATCTAATAAACACTTATTAACATATACTATTTTAACTTATGAATACAATACTAGGAAAAAAAGGCGAGTTCATCTATATCTAATCCTTTGTCCATTAAGATGTTCAAAAACGAAAATAACTCCACAGAATTTTAAAACACATATATTTATATATTTGGTGGCTTGAACTGAAATCTATAATTTTAATAAATCAGCATTTTCTATAACAAGTTTGAATTTTTTTACAACTTGAAATTTCAGAATACTGTTTCTATTTGCTTAATCAATTTTTATTTTTTATTTATTTATTTATTTTTGTCTCCTGTGGCATTAGAAATTTAACCCAGAGGCATTCTACCTTCAAGCTACATCCCCAGACTGATTTTATTTCTTAATTGTAAACAGGGTCTCACTAGGTTGCTGAAAGCCTCACTAAATTGATGAGGCAGTACTTGAACCTGTGATCCTCCTGTCTCAGCTTCCCAAGTACTAGGATTACAAGGGTGCACCACCATGCCCGGCTTCCAATTATCATATCTAATGTTAAAGCAAAGAAACTTCAATGAGAGAAATTGTACAACTATTTGGGATAAATTGTCGGAGACCATGATGTATGAAAGAGTTAAGACCTAAGGGTCTAAGGACTGTTACAGTCCATGTCTATCTAAAGTACATTCTATGCTGATGCCAAAAGTGCATAAAAGAACTATGTGCTAACCATGGGTGTCAGGTGTGCACATAAGTGCTGGCCACAAAGTTAGTAGGATTTCATAAGGTTAATAGGTTTTCTTAAGGGTTAATGAAAATAGTCAATTGAATGGTAAATTTGGGCAGAAGTATGCAATATACTTTTAGATAATAGGTTAGGTAAAATATTAATGTATGGCTAAAGGGTTTTGGGAATAATGTGTTTTCTTAAAACAATGAGACTTTCTGTAAGAATATGTTTTTAATCTTTACATGTGATGTTTTTCTGTAGTATGAATCAAAATTGCCTGATGTTTTTCTTCTGATGTTTTTCTCAGATGATCTTCCTTATATGATTGTATAAAAACATCCTGAAAAATAAACTTGGGGCGGCAGTATTCACTGTTAGCCCTCCTGAATCTATCCCTTGTCTTTCTCTTTCTTAAGCAACTTTTGTCTTTGTTTTTCTCAAGCCACACTTTCTCCCTCCAGGCTTGTCCGACTTAGCTGACTGGCATCGGCAATAAATATAACATAATTGTCTCATATATTTTTACTCTAATTGTTTAATTTTCTTTAAATGAAAAAGTATAACACACATATACAAATTTTATTCAACAAAGTATTTTGTACTACTAAAACTTTATTTTGCTAGGTTTTAAATCTGGAGAAGAAAAATCTTTTCAATTCCATGAGATGTCAATTAATTGCCTGCTGTGATTCCACCATTGTAGGCAGCTGAACTACATTCATTGAGATCCACTGGACAAGAACACTAATAAGGGGAGACATAACCATTTTAATTTTGGTGCATGGGCCAGGAAGAATGGAAAGGTAAGTAAAAAAAGGGAAAAACGTTAGTGGCTTTTGCCATGTGTTCTTAGAGGCTCAAATTGGGCAGTTTAATTCTGTCCTTGAGGAGCCATGTGCGGCGCGCAAGTGTCTGACCAGCAGACAAAGAACAGAACGGCACAAACAGGTTCCTTCTATGCAAAGCTTTACTCAGGCAGTTGACTTACAGAGAGAAAATGGCCCCGATTGCGTTTCCGCCCCTAGCTTATATATTAGCTTCTGACCAATTCCGAGCCGGCCCGTTCTGAAAGCCAATTGGCCAGGAACATATTGCCCGACCCACCTCCGCACCGGGCCATGCCCTAGTAAGGAGTTGTTTGTGTCAGACAGTCGCTTCCGCTGCGTGCCGTCTTTTGGGCTTAATGGCTCTCCACAGCCATGCCAGGCAGAGCCACAGTGCTAGTGAAGCAGCTGACATTGAGATTTGGTTTGGCTTCCTGGATGGGGCACAAGACTCATGGTTGCACACATGGAGGGCCACATCATCCTGTGAAGCAGTTGCCACCTCAGGCACTGGGAGCTGAGGCACACACACACACACACACACACACACACACACACACACACACACAGAGGCATGAAGTGACCCATCAGTTCACAGTCCCACAAGAAAAACAGAAGTTTTTTCTGTAGTTGGTATGCAAGTGCAGTCACTCAAGGGAGTCAGATCATGCACGCAGGCCACTATTGATTCCAGGGTCAGGGGACTCCCACTCTGAATCCTGGATACAGTAAGAAAGCCACTTATAATCTAGCTAAAATTATATATATATATATATTGCTGCAGCCTAAGCTCAAAAACAGAGTAGAGAGCTACTCAGAACTGAACTGCTTGGTTCACCTGGACTCTAACAATTTGGGAGAACTATCATTGGCCAGTTTCTGGCTATGGGGATGGGTTTAAACCTCCACCCAAAACATGGTGTGGTAGAAAGGAAAATAATGGAGAGTTCTCCACTACCCCAAACCCAAATTTAATATGCATCAGAAGGGAGGTTTCTGCTGCTCCTTCTGGAAGGGGCAAGCAGCCCCTCCCATGGGTGACTGATAACATCTCACACCTAGGACTCTGCTGCTGGACAGGCTCCTTAAAGACTAGGGGGGATAGATGCTTAAATTTAAATGTTTCTTGCAAAAACTTATAAGAAAATTCTATTTTCTGATGTGGTTTATTCTTTTATAGCCTACAAACCAATTCTAAGAAGAAAAAAGAATCGTCTTATGCAAGGATCTATAGAGATTTACAGCAAAATATAGCTTTTTATTAAAGGAAAACCAACTATTTATTTATTTATTTATTTAGAGCTCATGAATTTTTACGAATTCCATCTGGCTTTGCATGCATATATTTTCTGTTTTGATCCATTTTTGTTTTGTCTCTGATTTCTTTTTGTTTTTCCTATGTAGAGACTTTCTGGGTCTTTCTCTTTCTCTCTCTCTCTTTTTTTTTTTTTTTTTTCTGCTGTCTTTACTCAGTAGCTACTCAAGGGTTAATTCTCTGCTTAAAATCTGTAAGTATCTTTCCCCCTACCTGTTGATGTTGTTTGTTGTGTTTCATGTGTAATGGGTCTGTCTACATAGTACCACAAGTTAGCATATTAATGAAGTGATCACTCATAACATTAAAAAAAATAAACAAAATAAAATGCCCTGAATTCACATGCCTTACATAAATCTAATGACTGAGTAAATTTAAGATTTCTTCATAAGAGTAAAATTAAAATGTTCTAATTTTTTTTGTGTGTGGTACTGGGGATTGAACTCAGGGGCATTCTACTTTCAAGCTATACCCCCAGCCCTATTTTTTATTCTTTATTTTGAAACAGGGTCTCACTAAGTTGTGGAATGCCTCACTAGGTAGCTGAGGTTGGCCGCGAACCAGGATCCTCCAGTCTCAGCCTCCCAAATGCTGGGATTACAAGCATGCATCACCACTCCCGGCTTTCTAAAATTAAATACATGCCTTTTTCCCTAGGTAAATTATCAATGAAGATTATTTTTACTTCTGTAGGATGTTTCCAAATACAATTTTCATTGCTTTCAAAGGTTTTTCTTTGGCAGGAGAAATGTTTTAAGATAGTAATGATATTTATCTGAAATCTTAATTTTCAGGTAAAAATCTATAATTTAATTATCAGATTGGGTAAATGCAAAAGTTAATTAATGCTTTAAGATGCTCTTGGTTTCTTAGGTTCTAAAATAACATTTGAGTTTATTAAAAGTGCTTCCAAATTTTTGTTATATAAAAAATATTGTAGAAGGGCTTTGATTTTGAGTCTTTACTGAAAAAACAACAAAGGTTGCTGAAAATCAGGGTTTGGGTCAATGTGTAATTTTTTATATATTGCCTTGATAGAAACAATTATGTATACTTTTGCCTGAGCACTCTAAAATAAAAAAAATAATGATGAGACTAACTAAATATTCCTTAACAATATTTAGCTAATAGAGCTGCAAATGCCAGACATCCTGAGTTTCATTTCCAACAAAGTGAGATCACAAACAGGCAGCAATATGCACTCATTTACCATGGCATAATCAGGCCCTCCGTCATTGGGGTACTGGTCTCATGGCTCACTGATACTCCACCACAAATGCATCACATATAAATCTAGTGGTCATAACGAGTTGCCAGCCTGCTAACACTCTGCCACAGATCCATTATCATATGTGTCTGGTGGTCATAACTAGGAGCCAGCTCACTGACACTCTACTACAGATACATCATATAAGTATCTGGCAGTCATAACCAGGTGTCAGCTCTTAGTCACATTGGTAAACATGGATAAACCCAGTAGACACACCCTGTATATGACCATCCATGAAACGGGCACCAGGTAACCCAGAGGATGCCCTGGGACAAATTGCACAAAGAGAGAGAACTAAAAGGATGCTTTTATATCCCCTCTGTTTCTCAGATGGGAAATGGCCCATCTGCTGACTGCTAGCACCCCATTAAATTTCTAGTCTTTTCTGTGCCTGAGTTTGGTAGTGTAGATCAAGAGAGAAGAGGGTCACCAACACATGTAAACAATGACACTGTCTTGCAGCTGGATCTGTTTTACAAGACGAAAGTAAGGGATCTAAAGTTTGTATTAAGGAGAAATCTAAAGCTATGCTAGCAAGGTAAATCAGATATGGTTTAACTAACATAATTCTGTTTTGTGCTTTTCCTATAGAACTGTATAACTGTTAATGTTTAAGAGAAGTAAAACACACAGTGTTTTGAGATGATAGATGTCACCTGCAAGACACATTGAAAGGACTACTGAAACTGATTTTCTGAGTTTTCAGCAACTAAGACTTACAGAATAATCAGAAAATAAAAGGACGAAAGAGACCATCAATATTTTGACCCTAAGTTCTCCACAGAGTCATCAGCGTGAAAATGTCCTCTGTACTTCAGAGAAAGTCAAATGGTAAGCAAGTCTGAGACCTGTCCTGGCAGATGGTACAACTGGAAGAAGTAAAGTCTCACCAAGTCCCTAAGAATAACCCTGAGAAGTCTTGACTGAACTTAACAAAAATGTTAGAAAAACTTATGTTTGCCCAACATTGAGCTAACTACTTAATCTTGAACATCCAACGTAAATGTATAACCAAAACGTAAATGTATAACCATCTTTTATCTGGGATAAAAGATGATGAGTTATACTCATGGAGCCATTAAAAGACCATCCACATAATTTACTTATCTTCTGACTTTGACTCTCCCTTATATTCTACATTATGATTTATAATGGTACTTCTGCTTTTAGGCTCACAAATCAAGATATGACACCAATGCCTAAAACCTCCTTCCAGTTAAGTCTTTTTAAGATGTTGTAAAGTTAAACTTGTCATTCTTCAACTTTTACAGGTTCAGGACCATCAGGCACTACAAAAAAATGGAGATTTCTATTTCTGTAATCTCCTGTAGGATCAAAATCCTGTATAAAGCCCTACAGACCTGTTTCAGTTAAGCTTAAAACAACATGCTTAGTTTTTTTTAGGTTTTGTGCTACGAAAATTTTTCACAATGCTATATATAATGACTCATGGATTATTTCGAATGGGTTGTCTACCAGGCCTCCAATTTAAACTGCTAACAGGTGGATGGCCCCAAGTAATGGGTTTTCAAAAAGAATGGCAAGATATCTGGATTATTGTATAATGTATTAATGTATCAGTTTTTTTATGTAGATAGATATGAAACCACCATGAGTGACTTTGATTCAAGATAACCAGACTTCTTCAGCCCTCCAGATCCAGATGATTATAAAAACAAATGTCATATGAAGAATTCCTTCATCCATGGTCCTCTAGATTATCCATCCCTCAGAACCTAAGCTGCAATACTCTGACAGCTCCCCTTACCAGCTCCAAGCAGGTAGAGCAATTATCACATAATCAGAGAGGGACATGAGGCAGATCAGAGGACCTGAGAAGAGGAAAAATAAAGAGAACATCTGCATTCCCCTTTCTGTGAGGTTGGGGAAAGTAAGCAGGAAGGTGAGAGACTGATGGGCACCAGAGAATCAGGGCCCTGACCAGCCAGTACATGGATAATTATTTAAATTAAGGATCAAAATTGTGCAAAAGCCATTGGTCCCTCAAAACCCAATTCTGACCAGTCATAAAAGAACAAATAGAATATCTCAGGAAAGTTTAAAAGCCCACTCCCCAAGAGTTGTGAGGTCACTCTTTTTCTGGGACACCCTCCTCTTTGAAGGGGCGGGGGCCACTTGCTAGTTTGTCCTCTATCTTTTTCTAACATAAAATAAACTTTTATAAACTTTTATATTTCTATACCCTTGTTTAGTCCTTGGAATTTATTCATTGAGATCCACTGGACAAGAATCCTAATAAGAGGAGACACTCCTGTTTCAATAGCGTAATTCAAAAGTTTGGAGCCATGAAATCCTTATCTTCAGTATTCAGAGGTATATAAACAGCACATGTTCATACTTACAGCTCAGGATGTAAGAGGCAAAATCACTAAAATTTATTTCCATATCTTCTGGAATAGTTTTCTGTTAGCCTATAGATTATAATTATACATCTAACAAAAGTTAACAGAAGGAAAATCTCTTAGAGTATATATAGGGGTATTAGAAGAGATAAGAAATATAAGGAGGCCAAAACTTATGCAGTTAGTCTCTTTTCAATTCAACCAGAAAACTAAACATCATATAGACATATCAGGAAGAATCTGAGTCCTTTCAATTTTATGAGGGTGATTTCACAAGTTTACTTTTACCATGTGTTAGGTAGGCATTACAGAAGTCATGAACACCGTTCATTCATCCAGACATCCATTTGTCTATTTCATAATTAATTAATTCCAATCAGAGATTATTTGATATCCTCCAGATATAACCCTGAGCTGGGAGAGGTGGCACACGCCTGTAATTCCATCTACTGAGACAGAAGAATCAGAATGTTGAGGCCATCCTGGGTACCTTAGTAAGGCCCTGCCTCAACATGAAACGTAAAAATGGCTAGGAATGTAGCCCAGTGGTAGAGTGCCCCTGGCTTCCACCCCCAGTATAAATAATAAATAGATAAATAATAAGAGAGACAGAGATAGAGAGAGGGATAGAGACAGAGAAAGACAGAGAGATTCATTACTGAAAAAAAGTACAAAAATCCCGGCTCTCTAGTTGCTTCCAAGATTAAATAGAAGGTGAGCTGAAGGATAAACAGGAGTCAGAATTGAAAGGACTAATCATGTCTAATAAAGGGATTTGATTGTATCCGGTAATGAATAGTCATTGAAGGTTTTATGCAAGGAGTAATATTGTTCAGTTTTCCTTAGAGAAATATAAAATCTTTTATCTATCTTGTAGATGGTAAACAATCATTTAAGTGTTTTTGAAGGACAGATTAAAATAATCAGATTTGTATTGCAATGAAATAATTTACTCACTGATGGTTTTCAGATTGAATCAGAGAAGAGCAAAAATGAAAGTTGTAGGGAAGGATTATATTCAGAGTGTTAAAGTAAATCCAGAAATAAACCAGAGTAGGCTAGGGAGTTTGAAAAAAAAAATACTTGATTTTCATTATTTTGAGGAGATATTAAGAAAACAACAGAGTTAAGTAAGTGATAGAATCTATAAAGTGATGAAGAGGCAGGGAAGGAACATACAGTAGGGTGGGAAAAACAAGGGAATATGTTAACATTGTTTTATGCTCGCTAACTCACACACTGCAGACGAAAAATAAAAGTCTGTATATCAGCTCCCGTGTTTTTCTTTTTCCCTTTTGCAGCAAAACTCCTGAAAGGACACTCTGTTTTCTGTCTCCAATTTCTCTGCTCCCATCTTCATTAAAAAACTCTTAGTCAAACTTTCGTAACCTAGTTCTGCTATCATCAAAATCCCCAATGACTTCCAAGTTGCTAAAATTCAATGAGTAAGTTTTAGTCTTTATTTGGCCAGTGACATAGTTGATGATTTCTCCTCTTTTAGTATAAATGTTCCTCGACATTTTTTTTTTTTTTTTTTTTTTGCGGTACTGGGGATTGAACTCAGGGGCATTCTATCTTCGAGCTACACCCCCAGCCCTATTTTTCATTCTTTATTTTGAAACAGGGTCTCACGAAGTTGCGGAGTGTCTCACTAGGTAGCTGAGGCTGGCCGCAAACACGGATGCTCCGGTCTCAGCCTCCCAATTGCTAGGATTACAAGCGTGCGCCACCACGCCCGGTGTGTTCCTTGACTTTTGATGAGGTTACATTCCAATAGTCTATTATAAGTTGAAAATATCCTAAGTAAAAAATGCAGTTAATACATCCAGTTACCAAATATAATAGCATATCAACCCCGTGTGCTATACAATATCAGTTCTTTGCTCTTGTGATTGGGTGGCTGACTAGGAATTGTGACTCTTTGCTGCTTCTCAGTCCTGTAAGAGAGTATTGGTAGCTTGAGAAAAAATCAAAATTTAAATTCTGAACTAGGATTTCTACTGATACCTCATTTGTAGGAGAGATGGCTCCTGCCACATATGCTCTATATTTCACTTCCAAGCCATAACTAAGTTGAGAAATCATAGGTGGAATGATTATATATTGTAGGCCTGTCTGTATTAAGTCTTTATTTGAATTTCAAAAACCCATGTTCTCTTGGTTTTCTCCTACCTCTGTGATTACTCTGTCTCTTCTCCCTTATCACTTTCTTTTTCTTTTCTCTTCCTCTTAATGCTGGTGTTGCTAAAGGCTCTGTTCTTGATATTGAAATAGGGGTGTTTTCTCTTATAGTCCAAGGATTAATGAAGGGTATAGAAATATGAAAGTTTAAGTCAAGAAAAGATAGAAGACAAAAACTGCTCCCCCCCTCACAAGGCAGAGTATGTCTGCAAGAGAATAACCTCCCAAGCTCTTGATAGGTGGGCTTTTAGATCTTGCTGAGGTTCCCCATCTGCTCTTTTATGACTGACCAGAATTGGGTTTTTGGAAAACCAATGTCTTTCGACCAATTTCAATCCTTAATTTGAGTTGTTATCATGTGGGCTGGTGGGTCCTGATTTCCTGGTGCCCAGAGATCTCTCACCTCCCTGTACTTCACATAGAAGGTGATAGAGATAGTCTTTTTAATCCCCCCTTTTCCCAGGTCCTCTGTTATGCCTCAATACTTTGTCTCAATTTGTGTCCACATTTCTGATTAATTCATTTGGACTCATGACTCTAAGTACCATCCTTATGCTATTTGTTCCCATTAACATTTCTAACCTAGACTTTTTTCTTAACTCCAAACACATGGTCAAATGCTTTCTCCAAATCTTTACATATATGCCTTGTAGCCATTTTGAATTCAGTATATCCACAATGTAAATCCTGACCTCTTCCTTCCCCTAGTCTACCACTACCCCTAACATCTGCTTTAATTATAGCCCTTCACATCTTAATTGAAGTCAGTTAGTTTCTCCAGTTTCCCACATGAAAATTTGTGAAGTTATTCTTGAAATTTTTTTTGGCTGTCATGCCTCATATGGAAGTCATCAAGACATCGTGATATCTTGTTAGTTTTATCTTCAAAGTACTTCTAGAATCCTATTATTTCTTACCTTCTCAGCTGCTCCACTTATGGTAAAAAGACCATCATGTCTCAGTTGCCTTGTTACAGTTGCATCCTAACTGAATCCCTCCTTTTACTTTGTGATTTTAAAATCTCCCTTTAAACGAAAGACAAAGAACATTTAGACAAGTCAGTCAGTTTTGTGACTCCTAGGCTGAAACTCTTCAATAACTGGGTGAGGTTGCCTACAAATGTAATCCCAATACTAGGGAGGCCCAGACAGGAAAATTGCAGGTTCCAGTGCAGGTTCCAGGCCAGTGCATAGCAATTTAATGATACCCTGTTTCAAATAATAAGTGAATAAATCATATATATATATATATATATATATATATATATATATATAGAGAGAGAGAGAGAGAGAGAGAGAGAGAAGAGAAGAGAAGAGAAGAGAAGAGAAGAGAAGAGAGGAGAGGAGAGGAGAGGAGAGAAGAGAGAGAGTGAGCTAGGGATATAACTCAGAGATAGAACCTCTTGGTTCAATTTCCAGCACCACAAAAAAATTTTAAAAATATATCATCAATTAATCATGTAATTCCTACAATTAGACCTCTTCAATAGCTCATTATTTCACTCAAAGTCAAAGACCTTCTGTAGCAAATGCAGCTTACGTCCTGTAGTAACACTGGAAATCCCTTGCATTACTCTTCTAGAATTCTTCCTCTCCCTAAGTCAGCCCCAGCAACACTTGTATATTGTTTTTCTTTGAAGTTACAGATGCCCCGATCTCAAGGAGTCATTTTTACCTCCTCCTGTAAGCTGCTCCCTAAACATATCTGCTTGAGTATCATCCTTACTTTGTTAATTGCTTTGGTAAAATATACTTTCTCTATAAAGCTGATTTTGATCACTTTATAGCAAATCATCTGGGAACAGAAAGCATTTAGGAGACAAGGGAATAAAACAAAAAACAAACAGAAGTGTTAGGTGTCAGAAAAACATTGGCAAGAGATTATTTTAAAAAAGTTAGTGAAGAAAACCTCAGGAAATCATGTAAGATAAGGACTAAAAAGATCAATCTATTTAGTAGGAAATAATGTATTTGTGATCTTGGCAAAAAATGACTCGTATTGATAAGTGAGAAACTCAGTGTATATGGGATCTTTGTGTTTATGCCATGGAACATATACAATTGATTGATGTAGGACAATCTAAAAGACCCATAAATTTAAGGATCAATTGTCTCCACTCACATAATTTCTTTTAAAAAAGGATCGTGGAATCATTTTTCCTCATTCTTAATATGAGCATAATAATACCTGGTTGACAGCAGTAGAACCTTACCTAGAAACTTAGTTTGAAGGCAAGTACTTTTCTAGCATAAAGCTGTGTTGGTATTTACATTTATATTTCTTTGAAACAATAGGAATGATTTTGAAGGCCACACTTTTATAAAACTTTGAATACATCATTTTATAGATTGACATGCCAAGAGAATGTTGTTTTTATATTTAAAGGCATTATTTCAATTCATGATGATTTACCAATGTGTGACTGACAGTTATTTCAAAGAGTCAGTAGCTGTAGCCAGCAGGGGCTACCTTACCTCTGAGCCCTAGATTCAGCCTGCTGTTTTCTTCAAAATAAAGGCCACATGCAATGGATATTCCTTTGTGGCCTGCTATTATTTCTTCTCCATAAATAATAGTACATTTTTTGAAATAATGCTTCAGGATGCTTTTGTAGCATTACTTCTGTGCCCTATGGGAAAGTAAACTTAGAAAGCTTTTCCATTCTTAATGTCACTGAATCTGTCCTTTTGATTTAATAATCTTAAATGTTTTCACTCTAAGTTTACCTCTCCATTTATTTTTATATATTTTTTTTATTGGTTCATTGAAATTATACATACAGTGAGGTTCAAAGTGAAATGAACACACATGCACACAGAACTTGGTGTGTTTCCCTCTAGACCTCAGCCCCCTGTCTCCCTTCTCCCTTCCCATATATGTTAGTGAGATTGGTAGTGACAAGTTTCATATACAGATGTAGCATTATTTGAACTGTTTCCTTCATCAGTTCTCCTTTTTATCCTCCCTTTCTTCTCCCCAAGTCCCCTTTCACTATTCTACTGGCAACTTTCCTCATTTATCTGAAGTCTTTTGTTTGGAGGTATGTCATCTCACCCAAACTTACCCAGATTGACAAATAAAACCTTTATTTATGCTGATGGTCTTGGTCTTGGTTTTGTCAAGAATGTTTCCCTTCAAGAACCATCCAAGGCTTTCAAAATTATCTTGTCTTACAATTTTCTCCTTATTTTTAATTTTTTCTGTTCCACTTATAAAGCCTGATTTCATAAATATAAGTTGAGAACTGGTAGAAAATGATTTTCTAATTGAGGAGATAGCTAGAGATAATTCTAATGACATTTCTAGAAGAAGATACACTAGACTGGTTGTATTAGCACAAACCTGTAATCTCAACCACTTGTGAAGTTGAGGCAGGAGGATCACAGGTTCGAGTCTAACCTGGGCAACTTATTGAAACCTTGTCTTAAAATAAAAAATAATTAGGACTGTGGGATACAGCTACTTGGGAGAGCACTTGCCTC
>PVLC010006626.1:0-68256 GCA_004027655.1 Graphiurus murinus | reverse complement strand
GACATCTTGGCTGCTTCCATAGTTTGGCTATTGTGAATTGAGCTGCTATAAACATAGATACACATGCATCGGTCTGATAATTTGGTTTCCATTCTGTTGGGTATATACCCAGTAGTGGTACATTTGTGTTTTTAAAAATTCTTTTTCACAAGCCAGGCGTGGTGGCGCACGCTTGTAATCCCAGCATTTGGGAGACTGAGACCAGAGGATCCAGGTTCGCTGCCAGCCTCAGCTACTCCAGTATAGCTTGGAGGTAGAATGTCCCTGAGTTCAATCTCGTGTACCACAAAAGAAAAAAAATTCTTTTTCATAAAGCAAGTAAATGTCGGCTGCAGTTCTCTATTAAGAACTGCAAAATGAGCCGGGTGTGGTGGCACACGTTTGTAATCCCAGCATTCGGGAGGCTGAGACCGGAGGATCCGGGTTCGCGGCCAGCCTCAGCTACCTAGTGAGGCACTCCACAACTTAGTGAGACTCGGTTTCAAAATAAAGAATAAAAAATAGGGCTGGGGGTGTAGCTTGGAGGTAGAGCGCTCCTGAGTTCAATCCCCAGTACCGCAAAAAAAAAAAAAAAAAAAAAAAGAACTGCAAAATGTAAGAAATAATCATGGAGATTGATATATATATTTATTTTCAGGTACCCAGTTTATTTTAATAAATGAATATTTTTTCTGGTTGAATAATTCTTATTGACTGTGTAGGTTTAAATAGTAGGCACCTTAGTAAGTTTCTAAAATTGCTATTTCTTGTTCTCAAATATCACTGATGAGGTTATAAGGTTTACTTAAACAATAGCATACAGATGTATGTATAAAAAAGAGATGATGTCAGCATAATTATGTATGCATATTTAAATATATGTCTGTTTGGAATATTTTCTGTAAAGAATGGCCATTGTTTTAAAAAATGTAAGAAATTTTTTATGTTGTGGGTGTTTTGAAGCTGAAAGACATCTTGGAAATAATCCTAGTCTAGCCCTTCCTGAATCACTTAATGTTCTTTGGTCACAAGCAACAGAAATAGATACTGACTGAATTAAATGGAAATAACTTTATTGAAAGGATAATAAGTAGCTGATGGGATAGAGGGGAGACCCTGACTCAGAATGCAATGACGAGACACAGAACACTAAATGGATCTATGGAGCAGAAACTACTTGAAAATCTTGTGAAGACTTCCTCCTATGCACTGGGCTGCTTGCCTCAGCATTCCAAATCTTGGAAGAGAGACCAGGTCACCTACTTTGGTCATTTCCTGCCGGGTCAACATTTGGAAAACTGAGACAGGAGTATTGCAGGTTCAAGGCCAGCCTCAGCAATTTAATGAGACCTTCAGAAACTTAGCAAGACCCTGTTTCAAAATAAAAGGGGCTGGGGATGTAGCTCAGAGGTAAAATGCCCCTGGGTCCAATTCCCAGTACAAAACAACAATAACAATATTAATCTACCTCTTGACCAGGGAGTCCTTGAATTCCCATCCCACTAAGACTAGACACATGTGGGACTGCTTATGTCCAAAAGTATTTTGGAGGGTTGGCACCTGTGGAAAGGGGACTTGATGCTGGGTGTGACAGTCAGACAACAGTACTTTGTCTCCCAGGAGAGGAAAGAAAGACCCAGAGAGTGAGTGACTGCATTTCTATCCCAGTTGGGTTTAGAACTGAGATGATTTCCTGACTGCTCTATTAGTGCTTGTTTTTATTGTTTAAAGTCAATGTTTACTTTTTATTTACAATTTCTTTATGGTTTGTCCCAGTAGGCTTTCTTCACTCATAGGAAAACGTGCTGGGAGCCAAGGTGGTCTTGCTCATCAGAAGCAAGGTTAGATTTCCAGTCCCTGTTCTCTGAGGCCTCCCATGCCTGGGGTTCCACTTGCATGCACCCTCGGCTCCCCAAGCTCCACTTATCTCAACCCAAACTCATTCTCTTCCCCCAAGCCTACTCATCCCTTGTGTCTCCCTTCTTAGCAAATTGCAAATTACTCATCCAATCACAAATCCTGATTGTCATCCAGGCTTTCCCCTGGCCTACACCTCCAACACCCATTCAGCCACCAAGTAGCCAATATTTTTATCCTCTAACTCTGTTTTGAACCCTCCTAACTCTACTCATCCCCCTGCCTCCTCTGCCCCAGTTCCAGCCCCCACTGCCTCTCTGGTTTGTGATTACTGGTATCTCCCACCTCTTCTCCCTGTTCCCAGTTTTACCCTCTTCCCCATCGTCCTTCTCTTGGATCAGGTGTGAGTTTCAGAGTCCTGAACTTAAGGATGCTAAATTGCAAGTCTTTATTTTTTTTATAACTTCATCTTAATTCCTGGCCCCGAGCCTGGATCCTCCCTAGTGTAAAAATCCAATTTTGTCACTCTCAGGTAAAGTGAGTCCAATTCGGCAATCTCTCAGGTTGATCGTGATTCTGCGACCTCTTCTCCTCATCCTGTCTTCCTCGATAGAAATAGCAGTGCACTGATGTGGGCCAAAGGGGAGTAGAGGTACTAGATTTGGCAAATAAAATACACAATAAGCAATTAAATGTCACTTTCTAAAACCCAGAAACTATATATATATTAGTATAAGTATGTCCCATACAATATTCAGGGCACTCTAATACTAAAGAAACATTCCTTGTTTAGTGGATATTCCTACTTTACTGAACATCCAGTATTTTATGTGGTCACCTGGGGCACAAGCAGGGAGACAGCATAGGGTAGGACTTACCTAGATCTCAACCGACACACTTGTGGTTGTTACTGCATTTGCCTCTCCCATCCCCAGTCCTCCTTGCTACTCTGCCCATATTGAATGGGCAGAATATGCCCAAGGGAAAGCAGGAGATTTAGTTCTCAGACTTTTTGCAGCAAAGGGGGTAGGGTGGGGTGAGGGTGACATGACGCAGCCCTGGCCAGTGGGACCAAAGTGGAAGTCTGCTAGTAGCTGTGGGAATGCTTTCATTTTCCCCCCCAAATAAGTGCCACCCCACATTACACTTTCTTCTTACCTAGAAAGTGGATATGCTTTCTGGAACTGTAGTGGCTCAGGTAGTGACCGGCAAATGACAAACAGGAAAGTCAAGATACTCCCAGGGATACATGGGCTTTGAACTTGCCAGGCCACTGAACCAGGTCCTTGGCAGCCTAACTGTAGGCAAAAACTGGAAGCCTCTATTTTTCAAAACACCGTGAGGCAAGATCGCTCTTTCTTGTAGCTGCCTGGGTTCCTCCTCCCCTATGGCTTCCTATACAGGTGGCTCATCATTATTTATCAGCTCTGGAATTGTGCTGGCCGGGAAGCCCGACAGAGCTCCCCGAGCTGCCCATTTCAGTTATGACTCTGTCTTCCTTCTATCCCCAGTGAGAAGCCCATCGACAGCCCACCTCCCCTTGCCGTGGCCAGATAATGTGGTGGCAGACACATTGGCCCTCCCCTGCCAGGAACTTTTTATGTCACACTCGGAGCCCACTGGAATATGTTGGCATTACCCCATCCATTCAGGGGCTGTGGGGAGTCACAGGGCTGGTTTCAGTTCTCTTCTGTCTAGAAACACTGGATGGTCTGCCACTTCTCCATGCGTGGTGTAGGGGGAAGTGGGCAGGGGCATCAATAACTTCCTGTCTTCAAGACTCCCACATAGGAAGCAGGCTACAAGTGTCTTCAGTCTTAAGTCCCACTGGATTTCACAGGTTGTTGACTTGCTCTACTCTGGTGTTTGAGTGGAATGGAGGCAAGAGAGAGAAAGAGAGACCATGGCCCTTCCCAGCGTCCTGCTTCCTCCTCCTCTACCTCCATTGGAAGAACAAGCAAAGACTGTTATTCCAACATTTTCTCTTCCCTGTTGAAATATTTTTTGATTTCATACCGAATGGCAGCTTCTGATCTTCTGGCCTGGGTTGTGGTTTTTTTATTCTCTTGTGAGCTGGGAAATGCAGTTCAGCTGGGACACTCCTTCCAGGTGGTGTTCCTAAAATGCAATCACATGCTGTCAGTTCCCAAACCCAGATTCTCCAGCAGCTCTCCCCCATGCCTTGGTGGGAGTCCAAACTTCTCACCATTGCTTTACCATGAGGTCTCTTTGTGATCTGGACCTGGCTGCAACAACAACAATAATAATGATGAAAGATGAAAAGGAAACCTTCAGATCTCCCCACTTTCCACCTCAGCTTTGTTTCATTCTATACCTAAGCAGATCCTCTGGATAAGAAATTTTTGGAAGATGGAACTCAGGCAGTTTGTTCTGTTTTGGTTTTAAAATTCTTGTAGGTGAATCTAATACACAGCCAGATGCTGAGAACCAACAGTGTAGGGCTTCACATTTCCCAGGGTATTTTCACATTTATTATTCTATCTGGCTCCTAGAAGAATCCCGTGACAGTAGGGGATATGGTAACATGTACATTTTATAGAAGAGAAAAAGTGAAGTCCAGGGAGGTCAAATTGTGCTCAACTTTGGGTGTCCTAAGTTCTTCCCACTCCACCCTGAAATTTCTATTGCTAGTAGTTATCACATTATGGTAGTGGTTCTAAATATTGAGTTGTCTTCTTTTTTTTAGAAAAAATGTAAAACAATTTGGATAAAACTACATTTTTCGCATGTAGTTATTCTTTATTTTGATTAAACAATAGCCACCACCCACCTTTTAACCCATAATCTTGCTTATGTCTTGTAAGTTTGAATCATTATTTAACATTGTTGGTTGTGTTCTCACACTAGAATGCAAACTTTAGAAAGGCACTGAGTCTCTTTGGTCTTGAACAGTGGATGGTAATTAGTAGAAAATGCAATGGTGATTTGTTGAATGAATAGGTGGAATATTCATCTGTCACTTTATCTCCTTGTGTATGATTCATTATTGAAGTTAGAAGTAATTTTTGTTTTATTTTATTGGTGTATTGTAATCACACATCTTGGTGAAGTTCAAGGTAACAGAGGCATACATGCACACAGCACTCCCTGAACCCTTCCTCCCCTCCTTCCCATGCTCAGCACAGTGATTGATAAGTTTGTATGTGTACATTATGCCCATCGAGGTGTTTTCCTCTTCCCCCTCCCATCTGCCTCAGTTAGGTCACTTTCTTCACTCATCTAAGGTTTCTCTTCCTTTGTTTGGAGTCCCTCCTATGGCCTGTTCTCTCTATCTTCTGTATATTAGAGAGAACATCCAATTTTTCACTTTTTGTGACTGACCAATCTCACTTAGCATAATGTTTTTCAGTTCTATCCATTTCCCTGCAAATGACATGATTTTGTTCTTGTTTATGGTTAAGTAAAATTTGATCTTGTACATATCCCACAGTTTTGTAATCCATTCATCTGTTGATGGACATCTTGGCTGGTTCCATAGTTTGGCAATTGTGAATTGTGCAGCTATAAACATAGATAAGCATGCATTACTCTGGTAGTTTGGTTTCCATTCTTTTGGGTAGATACCCAAGAGTGGTATAGCTGGGTTATATGGTAGGTTCATTTCCATTCTTCTTCAAATCCTCCACACTGTTTTCAAAAGTGGTTAAACGAATTTGCAATCCTACTTCTATCTTCACTGGTGTTCATTATTGTTTGTTTGTTTTTTTAATGATTGCCATTCTAATTGTGGTCATGTGAAATCTCAGGATAGTTTTGATTTGAATCTCTGATTGCTAATGATGTTGAACACTTTTTCATACATTTATTGGCCATTTGTATTTCTTCTTTTGTGAAGTGTCTGTTTATTTCGCTTTCCCATTTTTTTGATTGGGTTGTTTTTTGTTTTGTTTTGTTTTGTTTTTAGTGGTGAGTTTCTTGAGTTTTCTGTGTATTCTAGATATTCCCATTCTGTTGGTTCTCTGTTGAGGTTCTTGATAGTTTCCTTTTGTGCACAGAAGTTTAATGCAATCCCACATATTGATCCTCATTTTAATTTCTTGTGCCTTTGTGGTCTTAATGACAAAGTTTTTACCTGTGTTGAGTGTTGGTTCCATGCCCTGTTCAAATAGCTGCAAGGACTCTGGTCTAATTTCTAGGGTTGATCCATCCTGAATTGGCTCTTGTGCAGAGTGAGAAAATAGGGTTTATTTCCATTTTTCTGCATATGTATAACCAGTTCTGCCAACACCATTTGTTGAAAAGATGAGATCTTGCTATGTTGCCCAGGCCGATCTCAAACTTCTATGCTCAAGCGATCTTCCTATCTCAGCCTCGAAGTCCCAGGACTAAGAAGTAAATTAACAAACCCATTAATTTAATTCTACCTGAGAATAATTATATATATAATTTATATATATTTAGTAATAGATTTCAATAAACATGTTCTGCATGAATGCATGATAAACTTCCATAACATACAGTGAAACCGCCTAATATAGAGAGAACATTGTTTTGATATTAAATAGTGAATTTGATTTTTTCCTGGCTTCTTGAAGTCTCTTGTTTGGTTGGTGGGTGGTTTTGGTGGAAGGCTGATGTATCAGTATTTTTGGTTACTGTCAGTCAACTAGCTTATTTGTCCTTATCAAAAGGAGCTGAGCTCTGGAACTGATATATTTATAATGTAATTTCATTAAAACCGCTGTATTCAGATAGCTCCCAGCATCTTTCATTAAACTGAAGTTGTTCAATTAGAAGTGTTTGAGGCAAAGATCTTTTGATAATTTTCAGTGCTTTCACCAAAGGGGGAGCAAAAAAGAAGTGCCAGGCAGCCTTTAATTATCAGAGAAGAAAAACACGGGGCAGATTGAAAGGATTAAGTAAAGCTCTGAGTGTTCTGATTCTTATTCCCAGTTACAGGAACTCGTACAAGAAGAACATCTGTGTGGACATGCTGCGGAATGGTTATCACAAGGCCTTCACGGAGCTCTTTGCTCTGATGGAGCAGTGGGATGCCCTGCGGGAGGCTGCGAAGCACAGGTCCGTCTTCTGGCTGCAGAGGCCCCTGGAGGAGCAGCTGGATAAACTGGATTATTTCTACTACCACCTGACCAGGGCTGAGGATGCAGAGAGAAGTGGTAGGTGGAAGGATGGTGGACCAGGGTGCCTGGGGGGAGATTCCAGACGGTTTCTGGTGTGAATGGAAACATTACTACAACTTAGCACCGTTCAGTCTAGTCCACTAAGCATATTTATGGAATACATGATAGAGGACAAAACTGCCCAGACAGGGACATCCTGGGGGTGTCATTCCAAGCCATGAAGACAATGCAGAGCACCTAACATCGTCCAGAACTTTCCAATGGATTAAAATAATTCATTATCATTAGTTATAAACCTTTACACCATTTTTTCTCTAATATTATCTGAATATTGACTTTCACTGGGGAGATACTTTCAAGAAGCACTGCCACTTGAAAATGACACTTGTTTTCCTGAATTTATATAATGAGCTTTTAAAGTTTTCTCATGAAGTATTACTGACTTGAATCAGAAAACTTATACTCGCGAATACTGAAAAGACATGAAATGCCTGAAATTTACAATCATGCTTTAAATCGTTAATTTTCTATTTTCCATGAAATCATTTCTGATGAAATTTTTGTTTGCATTTTAATGTTTTCCAGAATATATATATATATATATATATATATATATATATATATATATATATATTTCAAGTATTAAAGACAATACTTCAGTCTCTACTTCAATTATGTTGTTATTGTTGTCATAAAAATTTCTTAGGTACATATATCGGGGATTGGTCATTTTAACTGATCATCTACAATCAAAGAAAAATGCAAAGAAAATTCTAGAATTTGGCATTTCAATTTGGTTTTCTAAATTATTTTTTTCCTTAACATTTTGGGTGAGAGTACTACAGGACAAAAATAAATAAACAAATAAATAAAAAGTAGGGACCTCAATATGATGGTGGGTATATTTCATTTCAAACCTTTAGATGAGTACTAGGCAACTTTCTCTTACCCCCCCCACCCCAAGCTACTATGAAGAAAACTGATATGTGGGAATGGCAGAACAGTGGCAGAAGTCTTTTATCCTCTAGAGTAGAGTCAATACATTAGTTCCCATTAAGTTGTGACCTGACTGAAGAACATAAGACATACAAAAATGTGAACATAAAACAAATTAGCGTGAGTATGGTAGGGTGGGAGGTAGGATGAGAGTTGATTATTTATAGAATAAAAAGTATTCAATTGCAGGATTAACTTGAAATCGAGTCTTTTGGTGAGCTTTAAAATTTAAATTATATAATTGCTCAAGAAACTATCATGAATAACACACACTATTGTGAAAAACCTGACATTCCAGTATCAGCACCAAATTCCAATGTGATATTTATACTGGAACTAATCAATTAGAATTATTCAATATAAAATTTGCCCATTGGTCTTTTTCTTTTTTACTTGAATTTCATGTATTTACTTTGTAAAATAAAGGCTTTCATTTGAGCAGCCTAAATCTGAGCCAAATATCTGACTTGTCATAAAGTGTCACAAATGAGTCAACTTATCATAATCTGCATTTATAAAGAAACTAAAATGCTAAGTAGTCTGTTTTAAGGTAGTACACATCTTAATTTCTAATATTCTATTAAGGAAAAGTGACTGTCCATATAAACGAAAATGCTTCTCCAATTTGAAACTAATGAAGTCTACCTTTAAAACAGTGGTCAGAATAATGAAAGAAAATGTTTTCTTCACTGTATGGATTATTCATGGTGACCAAAGTTGCATTTATTAAATGGGACACAATTACCTCTTGCTCAGAATAACCCTCTTACAAAGTACAGTGGCTTTGTCCTGATTGAAATATAGAAAATCAGAATTATTGCAAAAAATATTAGTGGACATACTTCAGTTGAATGACATATAAGCATAAGCATTTATATGATAATTTCTAAACAATGTGTGTAGTTTTCTTCATAGTCAACACATGAACTTTATTGGGGAAAAACTGTATTTTGGAAGAGAAATGCCCCATAAAATGAGATATGCATTTTTGCTTTTTAACTAAATTATTCCTAAACTTAAAATATATGTGTGTATATGTGCATGTATGCATATATACATCTATGTCTAAAACATAGAAATCTGTCAATGGTGTCTCAAGGTTCTATCCCATATGGTAGAGCGATCTGAGACAATTACTCTAAAATAACATATCTCTGAGCATCCTCATTGCTTCGCATTGGAAAGACCATCACAGGGTCACAATGAAGTGCATTTAATCAATGCTCTGGCACTAACAGCAGTCAGTGCAGGTCAGTCCTGTCTCTTGAGATTTACAGAACAGCAACCTCAAGTTATTTAGATTACTTTACCAAACATCACTTGCTATTTTATAGCAAAATTGTGTTTAAAGTAAGCCAGTCATTTCTTTTTGGATTATTTTCCATCTGTTGAAGTGTTTCTTTGTCCTTCATATATTTCTTATTTTACCATTGTTGTGAGTCATCTCTGAACCATCTGCAACATTATGATTAGGATCTTGAGCCCCATGGGGGTGGGAAAGAGATGGTAATGATGGTAATGGGTAACTGAATCAATAGATAATTCAAACATTATTTACGCTTGACTTTTAAATTATTGTCAAAGGTTGAGCAGCAATATTTTTTCTAGTAACACCTGTTTAACATATACTAAGTATGTTCTAGTCAAGCAAAGTTCCAAAAAATATTTAAAAACAAATAAAGTTGTATGCAAAGCAAAACAAAAACAAATTGTGTAGTAAAAATAAATCTAGGGAACACCAGGTGACCCAACACTGAAATTAAACATGTTGATTTATTTTAGGACTTAATGCCTTTAATGTGCTTATGTGTACTGTGTTTCACTGAAAGAGGAAAGTTAACAAGAATATTTCCCAAATTGATTTTGTGATGAAATCTCTTTAAGGAGCATAGTGTTTAAATAACAAACCAACAATAAAATTGATTTTCATCTTCTGAATATACCTGCTAACAATTCAAGAGAGTGATTTACAAACAAGGAGAAAGTCTACTTAGAATGTAAAAGATACAGACCTTAGCTGTAGAAATTTAGTGTAGCTGAGAGGTAGTCTTTAAATATGGGATCTTAGATGGGTGTGGTGGTGCATGCCTATAAATTCCAGTACTTGGAAGGCTGAGACAGAAGAATCACAGGTTTGAGGCCAGCGTCAGCAATTTAGTTAAATACTCAACAACTTAGCAAAACTCTGTTTCAAAATAAAAATAATAAAATAGGGGTAGGGGTGTAGCTTTGGAGATAGAATGCTCTGGGTTCAGTCCCCAATACCAAAAAATATAATACAATAAAATAGGGCTCAGGGTGTAACCCAGAGGTAGAATACCCCTAGGTTTAATCCCCAGTACCAAAATGAAAGCAAATAAACAAATAAATAAATAAATAAATGTACACTGTTATACAAGTGTAAATCTTTGTTTTTAAAAATCTTCATAAAATTTTGGGAATATTTTACACTAAAATTGAATTATTGAAAAATAGAAAAATTATTGCAGGACTATATATTTTTAAAACTTTATATTTTAAAACATATATAAATCCTTTATTAAAATAGAGGATATGGAAAGAGTTACTGTTATTTAAAAACAATAACCTAATCAGTAAATATGACAAAATATGAATATTAAAAACAGACTTCAGTGGCCTATTCACATGAGGTGAGTATGTATACACAACAAGTATAGGTAAAGGAATGGCATAGATTCTAGAAATTTCACTGAACACATTAGAGTGACTTATTCATGGTGCTTGACAGCTAGCTTTTGGTGTGCCCAGCTCACTTTGTTTTTTCTGAGCCATTTGATTTAATCTTACAGGTATACTAGTGGACAGTATTTTTCATAATTGTAGTTCCTTCAGGATCATATAAGCGGACTGTTGGGTAACAGTGAGCAATTAGTATCAGTGAATTCAACCACATAATGATCGTTGTAAAAAATGTTTCGGAACAGTAACCAAAAGTGTGCTTTCAGAATAAATGTGAAAAATCAGAAAGATCATGCATTTTTTTCATATTCACCATTAGAGAATGGTTTACAGGACTGAGGTACAATTTATTAATGCACAAACATATTGGTTCAAACTTACTGTTGCAGCAGGGTTCCAAAGACTGACTCACAATTTATTAATGCACCTTTTGTATACATGTGCCAGATGCCGCTTTAGGGGGGAAAAAACCTACAAGACTTTAAGTAATAAACTAGCAACTGTCTGAGTTAAAGGAATGATTAGTATGTACAAATTTTCAGTGGGGGAAAAATGCCTAGAAAATAGAAACATGGAAGTCTATTCTTTTTAAGGTTGCTAGAAACATTCCTAGAAAACATGTGGAGCTTATGAGGGTTATCCTGACCATCATTTCTTTGATCTACCAGTCCTATGACTTTCTTTGCTTCCTTCAGGGTGAAAATATCTTGGTTTTTCCATATCCCCTCTGCTTTCTTCACTTACATTACATTTTGCCATGATTAAGAAAAATTTCCAGCCGTGCGTGGTGGCGCACACTTGTAATCCCAGCATTCGGGAGGCTGAGACCGGAGGATCCAGGTTCGCGGCCAGCCTCAGCTAACTAGTGAGGCACTCCACACTCCACAACTTAGTGAGACTCGGTTTCAAAATAAAGAATAAAAAATAGGGCTGGGGGTATAGCTCGGAGGTAGAATGCCTCTGAGTTCAATCCCCAGTACAAAAAAAAAAAAGAAAAATTTCCTTCTGCACAATCTCCATCTTTCAAACCTCCACTGAGAAAAGGACTCCCCCAAAGCCAAACTCATTACTAATAGACATTATCCAGAGATATATAAAGACCGCTGTTTCCACTAAATAGTATGTGAATTTCTAATATATTCTATGTTTTGGGAAGACTTTTTGTTATTGCTTTGCTTGTGTGCATGTCCATTAATTAATATCATTATTTTAATAGTTAAAATAATTTGACATTTAGATTTGATTTCTTAGTTAATCACATTTTTAAGAGAAAATAGGAAATACATGTCACAACTCTGGTTTGCTATTCCCAAGGCTGTGCCACAAGACATCTTCTTTCTAATGCATCGTATGCTATTTTTTCTATTTGTGAAGGATACTTTGAAGATGTGTATAATAACTTGTATGCTCTGGCCTGTTACTTCGACAATTCTGAAGACAAGTGGGTAAGGAACCACTTCTACGAACGATGTTTTCAGATTGCACAACTGATCAAAATTGACGGTGGGAGGAAAGAAGCCGAGGCGCACTGGCACATGGGCCTTCTCTACGAGGAAGACAGTAAGTGGACATTTGCCAGGCTGCACTGGGCGCACTTGGGAGGATCCCTAGGCCAGGCAGCTGGAAAGCTGGGAGAGTTTAAGAATACAAATGTTTAGCCAGATGTGGTGGCTCATGCTTGTAATCCCAGTACTTGGGAGGCTGAAACAGGAGGACCACAGGTTCATGGCTAGCCACAACTTAGTGAGGTCTTCCACAACTTAGTGAGACCTTGTCTCAAAATTAAAAAATAAATAGGGTTGGGGGTATGGCTCAGAGGTAGAAGGCCCCTGGGTTCAATCCCCAGTACCACAAAAGAAAAAAAATACACCATAAAAAAAAAAAGAAAAAGAAATAGGGCTGGGTGTATGGCTCAGAGGTAAAAGGCCCCTGGGTCCAATCTCCAGTACCTTAAAAAATGCAAATATTTGAGGCAAAAAAAGCAAAAGGGTATGCCTTGTGGCTTCAGCTTAGTATCCCCTGCAGAATATCCTTGCAGAACCCTATACTGGGCTCCTGCCTGAGTTCTCAGCCTGGAGCTTCCAGCAGCATCCTCGCTGAGAAGGCACCCTCCCTGCCCTCTACACTCATCCTGCAGACCACCGGCTGCAGTCTGTGAACTTTCGTTCTTTCATGACAGCCCTCTTTGTTCTTTTTCAGACTTCTTGTCTGAAAAGGTTTGGGGAAACTGAAAGGTACACTTTGTGATCTTCCTTGTGTCCTACCCCCCTATGTGGAAGTCCCAGAACTATCTATATAATGCATGTATCAACCCTAAAGTTATTTTTTAATAATGTTTGTTTAAATAGAAATTTAGGCTTAATAGTATTGTCTTAAGACAAGCCAAAGTCTATAAACCAATGACAAAATGGTCAGAAACAGATTTTGTCTAGTGGCTGATAAAGGTTTGCAAATAGGAATTTAAGAATTGAAAGTTTTATGGGAGGATGGTGTGCAGATAATATGCAAATATATACACACATATATAAATAAGATGAAAGTATTGTATTGTAATTATGCCATTTAGTCTAGCCAAAAAACAATCTCATTTTCCATAAAAAATTCTACTATGGCAAAATGGTTAACTTGAAAAATATTTATTATTTTGTGGCTAAAACTGCTTAGAATTTTGAAAAAAAAAAACCTTAATTTTAAAAGGTTTCTCTGCTCCAGGAAATCACCGTTAGTGAGATTGTAACTCAAAGCATGGCAGGTACTAGAAGGTGGTCAGTACTATCCACTGTGAGAGACACAGGGCATGCCAAAAAAAAAAAAAATCAGTGGAGTGAGAGCGCTTGCAGACTAGATTCAAGAAAGGCAGGGTGGAATCAGGAGGGACTGGTGGGGGATTTGGAAGATAGGTGGAATTGTGACAGGTAAAGAAATAAGAATAGATTCAGTAAAAGGAAACAACATACACAGCAGCACAATTAGGGGAAGGGGTAGGAGGAGCTGCTGCTTACTGGCAGTGAGAAGTAGATTTCGGAGCAATGGCGGGAAATGAAAATCACCATTGAAAGGTAAAGTAAGGGCATGCCAGCATTCAGGGCTTGGGCTTAGCTTTTGCACATTTAGGGCAAGGAAAGGAGAGTGATGTAATATAAGTCTGTCTAAGATGTAAAACTGTAGGAAGAAGGAAAAGAGGAAGGGAGTAGCCAGGGAGTCACCATGGTAATATAGCTCAGAAGACACAATTGAAAGGTATTTGGGAGAACATTATAAAGTGTTGCATTGCAGTACAATCTATAATATCTCAAAATAGGAGATGAGATAAATATATTAATCGACTGCCAAGCAACTGAGTCCCATGTAGTTATGAGTTTACAAATTAGAGCAACATTTATTCATTCAGCAACTACTGATTTAAAACCCCATGCCAGGGGATACAACAGTGAACAAGACAGAGAGCTTACCCTCCTGGAATGCAACCATCTCAAATACACAGTTTAGTAGTTGTAAGTATATTCACATTGTGGGACAACCAATCTCCTGCACTTTTTCCTCTTGCAAAACTGAAACTTGAGCCGGGAGTGGTGGTGCACGCTTGTAATCCGAGCATTTGGGAGGCCGAGACTGGAGGATCTGGGTTCACAGCCAGACTCAGCTGCTTAGTGAGGCCCTCCGCAAGTTAGTGAGACCCTGTTTCAAAATAAAGAATAAAAGATAGGGCTGAGGGTACAGCTCGGAGGTAGAATGGCCCTGGGTTCTATCCTCAGTTCCGCAAAAAAAAAAAAAAAACCCTGAAGCGCTGTACTTACTTAAAAAAACCTTCCCGTTTCCCTCTCCTTCTGATTTTTAAAAATCTCTGTGTATTTCTGTTGGAGGATTTATAGGTTGCTCACTTGACTGATTTAATCATCTTGAATCATCTACTCATGCACTCATTCAATAAATATTGGAGGGTCTCTTGGTCCTATTGCCAGGAACCATGGCCCTGGGGTTGCTCATACCATCTTAGTAGGTGATGTACAGTGGCTAAGAGTAAGGATGAGTTTGGGATACCCGACGGCACTGGGGCTGCTGTGCCAGTACACGCACAGGTCTTTGGCTTGCTGCCATTTGTATGCCCCACCCTGGCATGATACAATGCATCCGTATCTCCTAATACATAGGATGCTTTGGCTTTGAAATGTTTTAAGGAATTTTGCCTCTGAACTTACTTTAGAGTGTATGATTGTGTTTTGAAACTCTTTCTTGTCAGCTCTAAAATATGTTTTCTGTGCCCTTAAGCAGGGCATAGGCCCTAGGTCCATGCCTTTATTCCCTGACAGATAAAACAACTGAGGTGTTGATAAAAATTCTAGAGATTGACTTAGAGTGTTTGATGTGCCTAGTGACGGCAAAAGTTCTCTGTGCCACTCTTGTGATCTGGGGTAGGATTTTCACAAGAAGAGTAAAGTAGGAGTGCCAAGACCGTGTGGCTAGAGGGGGACTCACCTGGCTGGAGGGTTCCGGCTGAGGAGATGGTGGTGTGGCTTCCGCGTGTCTGATCTGATTGGTCCAGACAGGCAAATGGAGGCCTCACAGCAACAGCTAAGCGGCAGCTGTGCTGGGGGCAGGTGGCAGCATCCTGACTCCCTCATCCAGGTTAAAAGAGGGTATCAGCCGGCAGATGGTAATGGGCAGGTTGTCAGGGCCCAACCAAATAGGCTGTGGTCCAGGGCAGGGCTCCAGCTCCCTCAGGGGACTGCAGAGAAAAAGAAGAACAGGAGCAGAAGCCATCATCACAGAGACAGGGCACAAGGTTGCAGCCAAGGGTAATGTTCAGCCACTGACACACATGTGACCAAGCCTCACCCAGGGCCCCCTGGAGCATAGCACAAGCCCTGGAGCATAGCACAAGTCCCCACTGCTGCCAATGACAGGACCCTAGGATACAGTGTGGCCTGTCTTCCAATGGTTCAGGGGCTGACAACCTCATTCTCCAAATCAAATATTTTTAGACCTGTAAAGGGGTAGGAGTAGTTGTGGACAAACAAATGCTTGCAAATCACAGGCTGTGTTCTTTTAGAAACCTGACCTTTCTTGTAGAGTTTTGTAGAGTTTTATCATGCAACCAGGATGCAGGGGCAAGCAGCATTTGCACCATGTCTGTGGAGCACTGGAGAGAGCTCTCAGACACTGGATCAGGCGAGATGTGCTCATTCCTTCCAGAGCAGCACACGCAAGTCTGGTAAAGCCAGATGTCAGAGCCTGGGGGAAGACTATCATACAATTGGGGATATGTAACAAAAGTTTTTATTATTTTTTTTTAATGTACATACCCTTTAGCCCTGGTATTCTACTTTTAAGAAATAATCAGATATGAAGATAAGGATTTACATAAAGACATATTATGGCTTTATTTATGTCTGATTTATAATAAAAAAGAAGGAAATAAAAATTATCTACAATAGAGTAACAGTTAACTAATTATATTAATTACACATGATGAACCCTTATCCAGCGATTCAAAATGTTATTTTTCCAATTCCATCCTCAATTACCTAAGAAAAGAATTAACTAAGAATAAATCTAGCCAAAGAGGTAAAAGACCTCTAAAATGAAAATTATAGAATACTGAAAGAAGAAATTGAAGAAAACATTAGGAAATGGAAAGAGCTCCCATGTTCTCAGATTGGCAGAATAAATGTCAAAATGGCCGTATTAATAAAGGCAATCTATGGACTCAAAATGATTCCTATGAAAATACCAAAGACATTCTTCACAGAACTAGAAAAACTAGTCCTAAAATTCATATGGAAGAAAAACATCCAGAATAGCCAAAGCAGTTCTGAGCAATAAGAACAAAGATGAAGGCATCACAATAACTGATTTCAAATTATACTATAGAACTATAGTAACAAAATAGTATCATATTATCACAAATACAGACATATAGACCAATGGAATTAAGAATAGAAGGTATGGAGAAAAATCCACATAGTTGTAGCCAGCTGACCCTTGACCAAGGTGTCAAAACTTATGTTGGAGAAATCAGAATGAAGTTTGTTCAAAAGACTGGAAATGGAATCATCATATGACCCACATATACCACTGCTTAATATCTTTCCAAAATAAAGTCAGAATGCTACAGTGATACATGCATACCCATGTTTACAACAGCAATTAATTTACAATAGCCAAGTTATGGAACCAACACATAAATAGCTAAAGAAAATGTGTTGCACACATGCAATATGGAGTTTTACTCACACACACACACACACACACACACACACACACACACACACACAAAATCATGTCATTTCAAGAAAATGGATGAAACTGGAGGACCTCGTGCTAAGCAAGATCAGCCAGATGCAGAAAATCAAGGGTCAGGCAGTGTTTTCTCTCATATATGGAAGCTACAGAGAAACTGAGAAAGAAAAGGGATCTCATGAAAATTGGGAGAGCCCAGTAAAATGTTGCGAGGGGATTGAGGAAGGGAAGAGGGAAGGAAAAGGGGAGGTATAGGGAAGGAAACAGACCAAATAATGCCGTGGGCATGTATAAATATTTCACTATGAATCTCACTCTTATGTACAAACATAATGGACTAATAAAACTTTTAAAAATAGAAAAAAAGTTTTCTAATAATTATGAGCTACCATTTTGAGTGCCATGTGTCTGTCATTATAAAGTGTTAGTTCTGGCCAGTATGCGTCAAGCATTCATTTCCAGGCCGAAGCATGGAGGAGCAGATGTGAGTTCTCCACACTGTCTCTGTTTTTGCCACAGCAACCATGGAGGAGGTATTTTGAGACAGTGAGGCCACAAGATGGGAACAACCTGGATGACTTGGAGGGGAGCTTCCCTAGAGAGTCACCCAATCCTCAGTGGATGTCATGTGAGTGAGAAAATTACTTTGTGTAAGCCCCTGGGATTTCAGGATCTATTTTCTACCACAGTAGTAAATCTAGCTTTGACTAATGCAATCTCCAACACTATGCCTTTATTGTGAAAGAGGAATCACAAGAGTTCTATTAATGGTTTTTGGCAATTTCTTGGGATATTTCATACAATGGTCTAAAGCTTCCCTTTGGAATATGATACCTAAGAACTTTGTGCTTTCCTGAAAACTCCCAATTTAACATTTTTAACAGTTCCTCGATTTACTAATATGACTTAATCTTCCAAAAACTCTACTTCTTTTTCTTTGATAGGAAAAAAATGGATGCATTTTACTTTTTTTTTTTTTTTTTTTTTTTTTTTTGTGGTACTGGGGATTGAACTCGGGGCATTCTACCTCCGAGCTACATCGCCAGCCCTATTTTTTTATTCTTTATTTTGAAACCGAGTCTCACTAAGTTGCGGAGTGCCTCACTAGGTAGCTGAGGCTGGCCGCGAACCCAGATCCTCCAGTCTCAGCCTCCCGAATGC
Organism: Graphiurus murinus; assembly: GCA_004027655.1. Lineage (NCBI taxonomy): Eukaryota > Metazoa > Chordata > Mammalia > Rodentia > Gliridae > Graphiurus > Graphiurus murinus. The sequence continues at coordinate 50,221 of PVLC010006626.1, read as the reverse complement.
TGGGATTACAAGCATGCGCCACCACGCCCGGCTTGCATTTTACTTTTTATGTATGGATTTTCATATTGTTTTATTATAGTAGACATGCATTATATGCATTACCTAAAAGTAAAAATAACACAACTTTTAAAGCTAGCTGATGTAGAATGATTCCATCATAAGATCACAACAGTACATTGCCTACTACCTAGGGTTCTAAGGTGTTTCAGAATACCATGATCATTGGTACTCAATTCCAGGAGGAAATAGTAGACCCTTTGACTGACCCAGTCTCCCTGTGTTTCTTTCTGGGCCAAAGACAATACTTGATTGTGGGTCTTACGATTGGGATATACCACTCAAAACTTCAAATTTCCATCTCAATCCCAAACTCCTAATTTTCTTTACTAAAGTCTCTTGGAAGCTTCCCCCAGACTAACTCAGTCTCCCAGTGTGGAAGAAAAAGCAGCCATTAGAACAAAAGCATCAAAAAGGTAAACATAATTGTTGCAATTGTCAACATTTAACACTGAATGTAGCCAGCTCAGACACTAGTCAAATGAAGATAGTTGATAGATTCCCTACAAATGCCTTCTTCTGGAAATAAGGGATGTCTTATTTACTATCTACAAAGTAATCCACCCTGAAAATCTCTTTCTCTCACCCCATTTGAACCATAACCCAGGCAATAATTCATACAACTAGAAACTTCCTCTAAATCTCTTGGGACATTCCTCAAATCGGCTCTATTGCCAAGGAACAGCTTTAGATAGGCTTGTTACCTATATATTTTCCAAGAGTACATACACCTTGTACACTGGCTGGGCCACAGTGCTGCTCTGCTTGAGAAAATATTTGGTGGCCCCAAACCATGTCAGTGTTTGCCAAGACCAAGGAATATCCTCAATATCAAAAGTCCCTGTAATCTTGCTGCTAGTCAGCTTTGCATCGCTGTGACAAACACCCAAGAAAACAACTTGAAGAAGGAAAGACTTATTTTGGTTCATAGTTTAAGAGGTTCCAGTCCATGGTTGGCTGGCTCCATTGCTTCGATCTTGAAATGAGGCAGGACGTCATAGCGGAGGAAAGCTACTTAGCTAATGGCAGACAGGAAGCAGAGAGAGCGAGAGAGGAGGGCTCTGGACAGTGTAGAGTCCCAATGGCTTGCTCCCAAGAACATACTCTCTTGAGCTAGGTACCACCTACTACAATTTCCACCACCTCCCAGTAGTCTAGTGAGCTATGACTCCATCAATAGATTAATCCATTGGTGAGATCAGAGTCCTCACAATCAAATCACTTCCCAAAAGCTCCATCTCTGGCTACAGCTAAATCGGGGACCAATCCTTCAACACATGAGCCTGGGAGACACTCAAGGTCCAAACCATGACACCACCTAATGTCCAGGGGCTTCTATATCCTGAATTTTATCTCCCAGCAACCTCAACATCAAGAAGTTGTACTAGTGGTGTCAGTGTTCAACCTTTGTTTCTCACAACAATAAATGCAATTGTTAACATTGGCTTATACAACACTCCTGAGAATACTGACCTTTGAATAAGCCCTTTTTCCCCAAGAAGAAGTAAACATCACTACTAACTACAAATTATGGTGAAAGTAAAATAGGCTGAGGGTTATGTACCACCTACAAGACTGAAGGTAAACTAGTATCCTCTCCCATTCAGAAAGCATGTTTGAAATTCACATGAACTCCCAATTTCAAGTTTTAAAAATTTAGCACTTTTTCAAAATAGATAATGAAAAGTTAAATTATATAGTGACATACACCTATATAATCTGGGTCTGGGTCACTAGGAACTCCTGCTTTAGAACAGAGTTTCTGGTGCTGCTCCACTCAGCCATCCAGAAGCCTGACAAATGAACTTCTGAGATTGTCATTGCCTCCATTGGTCTGGTTTCCTTCCCTTGCACTTTCCTTCTGGACCTTTCGGTACACATGCCATATTTGCAAATCCATCATCTGCTGGGCCTTCAGATCCCATCTCCCACTGGATCCCTCCTCTAATTCCTCAGTATTCCAGGGAGACCTCCAAAATCAACCATGTGAGCTGAATTTCATTCACATTGGCCTAGAGACCTAAAGCCAAACTATGCATTAACCGGATAACTTTCTGGCTCTTAGAGCAAATTGTGACAGCCCTCCCAGTGGCTGATTCTGCCACACAGAGCCCAAGCCCTGTATGAGGGAGGGGAATGCTCAGTACCCTGGGCTGTCAGAGGCACGACCACAGAGACCAGGTCTCTTCCTGTGAAAGGAATGCCTCCTGCTGGGAGTCTCTTAGGACTGTTCTCAGACACACCCTGACTCTTCTGCCCTGTCTCCTCCCTGTTCTGACCTCACAGTTGCTGTGGGTATGGGCTTCCCAATAATCTCACTCTCACTCTGTGATTCTAGTTCTCTCTGCTTGGTGGGATAGGGCTTTTCCATCCATCCTTCAGTCTCTGGTCTCTGTTCACAATCTGCCCCTGCTCTCTGCCCCAGGTTCTCCAGTGTGGGTGCTAACAGTCTCATAACTACCCAGCTTCATTAGAATAACTACAGTTGACAATTCCAGTCAGTAAGACTTTTGTTTTCTTATTTCAGAGGACTTTTTAAATCACATTTGTCTTGGGTTTGTGTTAGTCAGATTTCCATCACTGTGACAAAATACCTGAGAAAATGCACTTATAGGGAGGAAAGGTTTACTTTGGCTCAGGATTTCAGAGGCTTCTGTACAGGCTTGGTTGGCTCTGTTCTTTTTGAGCCTGTGGTGAGGCAGAACATCATGATAAGGAGCACATGGTGAAGCAAAGATGCTCATCTCCTGGTGGCCAAGGAGAAGAGAGAGAGAGGAAAAAAAGATCTTGTCAAGGTCATGGTATCCCCTCCAAGGACATGCCCCAGTAATTCTCACCTCCTAAGGGCCACAGGCTGGTCACCAAGTCTTCAACACATGGGCCTTTGGAAGACACTTCAGATACAAACTATATAAATTATGAACTCCTAAAATACTGTGAATTCTCAACCCCCAGTACCTGTGAATGTGGCCTACTGCAAAACAGGGTCTTTGTAGGTGATCAAGTTCACCTGAAGACTTTACAGCAGGCCCTGGTCCATTATGACTGCACCCTTACAGAAGGGGGATGTTTGGATACAGAGGCAGAGGTATATAGAGAGAAGATGATTTGAAGATACTGAGAGGATGACATCTCTAAGCCACAGACTCTACCAGAGGGTGCCAGAGATAGGAGAGAGGCATGAACAGACTCTCCCTCACAGCGCTCAAGGGAATCAACACTGCTGACATCTTGATGTTGGACCTCTGGCCTCCAAACTGTGTGACCATCGATTTCTGTCATTTAAGCCACGTGATCTGTGGTACTCTGTTATGGCAGTCCCAAAGAATGAATACAATATTCAAAAAGGTATTTGATTTTTCTAGAGTAGCAAAAGATGTTATTTCAGAAAAAAGAATACATCAATGATGGAGTGATATGACTCAACATATATGAAGAGTGTGATGTTCCTTCATTTTAAACTCTTGATGTGTAAAACAATTATGGGGCTGAGCTTGGTGGTGGACATATGTGATCCCAGTACTTGGGAGCCTGAGGCAGAAGGATCACAGGTTGGAGGTCAGTGCAGCATAACTTAATGAGATCCTGTTTCAAAAAAAAAATTTTTTTAAAGGGGCTTGGAATGTAGCTCAGAGACAGAATCCCCCCTGAGTTCAATCCCAGTACCATAAAAAAAAAAAAAAAAAAAACTATTGGGGCAGTGATTGATTAAATACTACCTAAAATAACACAAAATGATTTTTAAAAACTTAATATCTCATATAAACCATCTTTTGCTAGCATTTATGCATTTTACTTTATCCTATATTCCATTATGAATGTGGCTTTATTTTTATTCTTTAGCATTTGAAGTGAGGCTGATTATCACAGTATTCAGTTTTCAAAAAAAGGTAAAAACACTATAATTTAATATAATCAAAGATGCCACATCAAAATTCATTGAAGTTTTGTTGTAATTTCTTATTTGTCTTGGAATAACCCTTACCAGTTTATTAGAAAAACAGCCCTAATAACTAAAAGACATGCAAAGGATATATCAGTTTTTAGTGTGGTATTTTATTTTCTCTTTCATTTATTAAAAATTAATAGAGATGTAAGCGCTGTTGAGAGGATTTAAAACCCATCAAATACACAAAATCTCAACTGGGGCGGCCTCTGGAGAAGGGCATTGAGATGTGGAATTATGGGGAGACTGGCTTTGCATGATGTGCCCTTTCCTGCTGTTAGAATTAGTTACTTTGTGCATATATTATTTTTTAATTGGAGGAAACCTAGATAGTTTAAAAAAAAATCTTGGTGAAATGGGAAAGGGCAGACGTTTTTACAATTGGTACGAAATAATCGTGAAAACTAAAGAACTATGAGAGAACCAATCACACTATTTATGAATGAGTGAGGCTGGGGAGGGGCAGTGCTAATTACATGCATAGATTGAAAGGTCCATAGATAGCAAAAGAAGCCGAAATTGGTAGGGATATGAAAAATATGGGACCAAAGTTTTAAATGAAAATAGAAATTGGAAACCTGCCAATTCCTACACAGGTGTTAAATGGGCAATTGTTGAGAGACACTGAGTGACTATCTTGGTTTTGATATTTAAAATGGGATTTGAGCATCATGTTAGAGATGAAGCATAGCAGTGGGAAAAAAAATATTTACGAAACAGGAGGTTTAGACAACTAAGCTGCAGAGCCCTATGGCAAGAAAAAAAAAAGGAAACAATTTAAATGGGTGATAGCTGGGCGTGTTGATACTCACCTGGAATCCTAGTACTTGGGAGACTGACTGGGAGGTTTGCAGGTTCGAGGGCAACCTCATCACTTAGCGAGACCCTGTTTCAAAATACAAAAGTAAAAAGGGGGTGAGGAATAGGGGTGTAGCTCAGAGGTAGAGAGTTGCTAATCAGTTACTTTGTGAATCTAGGTAAGTTATTTAACCATTGTGCATCTCATTTCCTCAAATAAGGGGGTTGAAACAGATGGAATCCACTCCTAGTTCACTTCCTGTTTTCTGATTTCTGAGGATGCTTATATGGCTATTGACAAATAAGTCATTAGAAACTTTGTGTGTGAACTTATTTACTTACAGGGATGAGAACAATGTCAGTTTGTGGAAAGCAGAGATGGAGCCTAATATTAGCCTCTTTGTGCTCCTCTTAATTGTTAAAAGAAACAGTTCTCGTCTTCAGCGCCTGCTCTGAGGGGAATGGGCTTAGGGAAGAGCCTGTGCTCTGCTGGCGCACGGGCCTGTGTGAAGGTGCTTTCCCTCCTCACACTCCCTCTCGCTCCCAGGGTGCACCGGGGAGCTGCGATCCTGCAGTAGCTCCCTCTCAGGTCCACCAGCTGCACTCCCAGGGAGTCCCATTTGAAGGTGGAAGAAGTCCTGAGAGAGACCAGCGCAGGAAGCCGAGGGCAAGAGCAGGAGATGGCACCTGTGCCAGGACTTGAACCCATGGGCATTCTACCTCCAGGTTACACCTCCAGCCCTTTTTAAAAATTTGAAGCAAGGTCTCACTAGGTTACTGAGAGTCTCACTACATTGCTGAGGCTGGCCTCGAACCTGCGATCCTCCTGTCTCACCCTCCCAAGTACCGGGATTACAGGTATGTGCCATCACACCCAGCCAACTCCTTCAACTTCATCACTGCTGCTCTTCTTCTTTTCTGTAGCATCTCTCTTCGTCTCTCCCTGGCCCCCTTGTAACTCTGATGACCCATCTCAGTCCTCTCCTCTTCTGCTCCACTGTCTGTGTCCTCCAGGGTCCCGCTGAGGGTCTACATAGACAATGCAAGTCTACACTGCAAGGCTGCAAGGTAGGAAAACTTCTTTGTGAATTGTCTTTTTTGGGGCTTGTGTTTTTGGTTAAGAAACAAAACCACCTGTTCTACCTATGTTCAAGAATTCTTTTCTCTTTTTCTTAAGAAAATTATGCAGAACCTGGCATGGTAGTGCACACTTGTAATCCCAGTACTTGGGAGGCTGAGACAGGAGGATCTCAGTTTGGTGTCCAGCCTCAGCTACCTAGTGAGGCCCTCTGCAACTTAGTGAAACACTGTTTCAAAACAAAAAGAATAAAATAGGGCTGGGGGTAAAGTTCTGAGGTAGAATGGCCCTGGGTCCCATCCCCAGTATCACACACACACACACACACACACACACACACACACACACACACACCATTATGCAAACACAAACACAGAGAAGGGGTGCTTTGCACCATCAGTAGCTCCCTGTTGTTTTCTGCATGGTAAGATCACCTGTGCGCACAGGGAGCTGCTTCTTGGGAGCTTGAAGGCTTCTCTGCAGGGCCCTGATGTTCCACCTTGATGCTGGGCCACTGAGTACAAATGAGCTAAGACTTGGCTGGGGAATGGAAGATGCCAAGAATTGTCCTCCGGTGACTAACCTTCAATAAGCGTCTTTTAGAATCCTAAAAAGCTGAAGAGATGCTATAGGAATGACAGTAAGGGTCGGGGAACGCTCGTCCCCTTGACTTAGGTGGTGATAGGTGTATTCGGGAAGCAGTCCACAGCTGTTTAAAAGCCAGTTTGGGAAATTTTGTTGTTCAATTGTTTTATAGGGATGAATTTTAGAGCCATATTTAATCTTCAAAGTCATCTAGTACAGATGCTAATTCCATAGACGAGTAAGATGAAATAGTAAAGATGGGTGTGGTGGCACACGCCTGTAATACCAGTACTTGGGAGGTTGAGGCAGGAGTATCATAGGTTAGAGGATAGCCTCAGCAAGTAGTGAGACTCTCATCAACCCAGTGAGACCCTGTTTCAAAAAATAAAAATAAAATAGGGCTGGGAGTGTAGCTTGGGGATAGAATGTCTCTGGATTCAATCCCTAGTTAAAAAAAAAAAAGATGAAATAGTAATTAAACAGTTCGGCCATGGCCCTAGCCATACAGTTTCCTAGAAGCAGGTGCTAGACTTGAATCTGGAGTTCTGATATCTGTGCCAGATCTGTTTCCCCTATGTCAAACTCAGCACAAACACAATTCTCTCTATGCATAGTTCCTCAGCATGACTTAAGAGGAATATTCGGACAAACCAAACAAATCAGTTGTACCTGCACTATATAGAATGGTAGCAACACAGGGAAAAGATATCAATGTATAAATGTGGAGTGTTTTCTCTCATGTATCAGGTAGGTGATATCATCCCCATTGTAGAGATGCAGACACTAGAACTAGGATTTTGAGAGGTGGAGGTGTTTCCTTTTTCCTTTTTAAAAATTCATTTTCATTTTATTTTATTGTGGTTAAGAATACTTAGTATAAGGTCTATCCCTTAACAAATTTTTAAGTTTCAAATACAGTATTGTTATCTATAGGCAGACTGTCATACAGAGGTGCTCTGGAACTGATTATCTTGCATAACTGACACTTAATACCCATTGATTAGCAGCTCCCCACGTCCCCCTCCTGCCTGTCCTTGACAACCAACATTCTATTTTTTCCTTCTATGCATCTGACTAGTTTAGATTCCTCATATATATTGAATCATGCAGTATTTGTCCTTCCATGACTGTATTATTTGTTTTTATGTTGTTCATTCATTCATTCATTCATTCATTCATTCATTCATTCATACCAGGAATTGAACCTAGAGGCAGTCTACCTCTGAGCTATACCTCCAGCCCTATTTTATTTTATTTTTTTATTTCAAAGCAGGTTTCACTAAGTCGCTGAGGGCCTCACTAAGTTACTGAGGCTGGCTAGGAACCTGCACTCCTGTCTCAGCCTCCCAAGTACTGGGATTACAGGCGTGTGCCACCACCTCTGGCTAGGATTATTTCTTTCTTTAGTATAATATCCTTAAGGTTCATTCATGTAATATATTACAGGATTTCTTTCTTTTACAAGCCTGAATAATGTTAAATGACAACTGAAGTGCGTCAGAGTCAGGAAGGAAACCTGCGTCTTCAGATATTAGGTTCCATAGACTTTTCCATTACCCTGCTCCCTCTCTGTTATGATTTAGATCAGGAATGTCCTCCCAAAGGCTCTGTGTTGATGGAATGATCCTAGGTTCGGAGGTGGGGCTCTCATATCCTCAGTGGATTCATCCACTTGACAGCTGAATCTTCGGAAGGTGGGACCTACCTGGAGCAGGTGGGTCACTGTGGGTGTGCCCTGGAATGAGCTATCTTCTCCCTGGCCCACCCTGTCCTGTCTCTGCTCCCCGGTGGCCGGGAGCTGAGCAGCTTTCCTCTGCTGCACCCTTCCACCGTGGTGTTCTGCATCAGGCCCAGAGCAATGCAGCTGGCCATGGACCTGAGACCCTGAAACGGTGAGCCCAAAGAAACTTGTCATCTTCTAAGTTGTTCTTGGCAGGTAAACACCCTCATCACTTAATCCACACTACCCTTCTAGACTAGCTAGATTACACATGGTAAGGTGCTTCTTTAAAAAAACTAGCAGGGCATGGTAGTGCACTCTTGTAGTCCCAGTACTTGGGAGGCTGAAACGGGAGGATTGCAGGTTTGCGGCCAGCCTCAGCTACTTAATGAGGTCCTCCGAAACTTAGTGAGACCCTGTTTCAAAATAAAGAGTGAAAAATAGAGCTGGGGGTATTGTAGCTTGAGGTAGAATGACCCTGGGTTCAATCTCCAGTACTGCTAAAAATAAATAAATAAATAAATAAATAATGAAAAAACCTAACTCTTTTAATGTTAAGGCAATATAGAGGTCTTCCAGATACAGAGAAAAAAGATCAAAGAGAAAAAGGTTGGTAGACAGAGTCAGTGGGTACAGGGGGGGTTGAATGGTTTTCTGAAAAGGCTTTTTGTTCTGGTGAGATGCAAGTGTGAATTGGGCTGTTCAGTAATCATGGTGGAGCCATGTGCAATAGGGGACGGGAGAAGCAGGGGAGATTGAGGAGGTGAAGATCCGTGAGGACAGCGGGTGGGGGTATCGATGGAAGGATCCTTCAGACATCACGGCAAAGGAGACATCCTCAGTACTCAGATGCAAGGCGGAGATTGGGGAAAAGAGAAAAATAGCTTTCTATGCACCATGAGTAACAAAGAATTAGTAGCTGTAATCTATGTTAAGTGTACATCAATTGGTAAGAAAAACGTTAAGGCAATTGTAATTTAATAGACAAGGGTACAGATTATTCACCAAAGGGGAAATATAATGAATACAGAGGAAAATAAGAAACTTTTTAAAAATCAATTTGAATAATTGTGAAGTGCCATTTAAGACTTCCTAAAATCACAAAATAATAATCATGTTTCTTTAAAGTAACACTTATGTGCATTTCTGGTTATACAGCGAATCATTTAAATGGTTTGGAAGGTAATATAGCAATATACAGCCTTTCAAAATGCAGTTATGAAAATATACAATATAGGAAGTAATTGTAGCAAAATAATCTAGATAAGAAGAAAAATTATATTCAACTCTACAACTGTGTAAAGTTATAAATGGATGTAGAAAAGCAGTAGAATGAAATTTGAGCAAAATAAATACATTTTGAGAGATTAATGGTGTCATTGTTAGCGATATTTAAAGATATTTTTCCTGTACTGTTTCATTCTCACCAACATATTTTTTGCTTGCAAAATGAGTAAATACATATTGCATTGTGTTTTTGCTAAATATTACTTTTTTTTTTTTTGCTTTATTGAGTTATATCTCCAAAGTTCTTTTGCATTTTGAGCTAGTGGTGGGATGATTATCATCTCACTTTGCCTGGGGCTGAGGGAATTCCTGGGACTCATGACTTTTGGTGTCAGAACCAGCAAAGTCCCTGGTAAACTCGGCGTGAGCTGGTCACCCTCAGTAAAGTGAATATTGAAATTTTCCTGTGCCTTTCTGAAGCTAATATTTTATTCATGAACTAACAATAGTGAGGCAGTAACATCTTTGTAATTTGCTATTAATAGATTTTGACAATCATGATTATTTTGATTTTAAATAACTCACTTTCTATTTGAATTATCATCTTTTCAAATTTGTAGTAATGAAGCCTCCCTTAGATACAGGTTGTTGCAAGAGAAAATGACAGTTAAACTGACAAAGCACATCTTATTAAGTATTTAGCCTTGAGAAATAGATTTACTGGTGGGCACCATGGATATTTGAAGGGCAAAAAAGCAAACAGAAAACAGTTCCAGCAAGAACTCCCAAAGCTCACTCTGGGTTTTCCTGTAGGGGTGTCTAAGTACACCCCTTTAGTACAACTAAGCAAGTTCATTGGGAACGTTTTCCCCCTCTTATAGTTAAAAAATAAGCTGAACATGGTGGCACACCTGTAGTTCCAGTACTTGGGAGGCCGAGACAAGAAGATTACAGGGTTGAGGATAGCCTCAGCAATATAGAGAGACTTTCAGCAACATAAATAAAATAAAATAAAAAGCTGGTGTGTAACTCAGAGGAAGTATGCCCCTGGGTTCAACACTCCCCCACCCCATACCACACACACACACACACACACACACAATCCTATGCATTCATTCCTACCCCTCTCCCCAAACACACACATTTTAAATGGCTTTCTAAACTTGCATCTTAAAAGTCTCTAGGAGGAAACTTTTCCCTAAAGATTCTCTGGAAGAGCAAATCCATCATCCCATTCAAGTTTCCTAGAAGGAGGTGGGATAAAGCCAAACAAACATCTCATCTGAACCTTGATGACTGATACACCAGTCCTAAGAGCTGGGGGTCCGGGGTGCAGCCCTGCCCAGAGCACCTTTCCTTATCTCTGGGTGACGGCAAGGTGCATGACTTCTGGCTACTACTTCTCCTACCTCATTTTTGGCAGAAATTTCACAAATGGATTTGGAAACTGGTTCCTAATACACATTTTCTAAGATGCATCCGACTAGACCCATTTTGGAAACAGTCCCTTTATTTTCCCATAAAATTGAATCTAATCATTTAAAACTTTTTGCTATTTCTGTATAAACTAATTGTCCCTTTTCGAGCCATGTCAGTTTATTCTCCATCTACTATGTGTACACATTCATAAGACTTTATGGTATTTAATGAAGAGATCCTTTTTAAGTATTGATAGCCACGAGAAAATTATACCATGTTTGATCTGTGTTAAAGAATCAAAGTCCGAGATCTTTTGAATGGAACTTGGAATAAAAATGTAATTAGGTTACATCCCTAAAGCCTGATATATCTTTAAACATGACTGCAAATGGAACTTTATTAGAGCTTCAAATGAATTATTTCCTTGCTTTTTTTTAAAATTCGTTTTCTTCTCCTTCTCTTTCATGTCTGTGTTACTGGCATTGCGGCTTGTATTTTACCTGTCTTTTTCAGGGGGTTTTAATTATTTACTGTTTAACGAATAGCACAGAGAGAAAGTCTTGTTCAGAGGAGCCGGCTCTGCAGCAGGTTTTTCTGTTTCAAAGCTTTGCAACTGGAGGCCTTGAGTAGCTGCATGGCGCCTGCAGTTCCTCTCCACTGAAGAAATGGCTCTGGGGCCGGGTTTCCTCTGGCCCACTGAGAAGAGGCACTGCCCGGGAAGCTCTCTGCAGAGGTATGGCAGGCCAGGACTAGAAGAAGCGCCGGGTTAGAGTCCGACGAAGTTCTTTCCAACTGGTGTCTTAAATGGTATTTAATCTGAATAAGTGACAGCATTCCCTAACATTATTCCATAGAACAGGTCCATCCAGACTCACTTCAAAAAACCAAACAAACAAAAAAACCAGATGGCTCTGCCACCTAATTGGTATGTGAATTTAGGCAAAGCAATCCCTGAAACTCAATTTCCTTATCTCCAAAATATAGACACATTATATTGACAGTAACACCCAAGGGTTAGCTAGGTGTGTATATAAAGATACACACACACATATATATGAAAACATATGTATACATGTAATATATGTATGTATATATGTAATACATATATGTTTCACATACTAGCTTTATATGTGTTTTACATATATATACATGTATGTATGTATGTACATATACATTAGCTAGTATTGTGCCTGGCACAATTAACTGTTCAACTGATTAAGTGTTCAACTGATGTTTCTCTCCCTCTATGGTCAAATAAATAGATTATTTTAGATATTTGTTTTGTTTTGGTTTTGGATTACTCAAAATAACATATGTTCATTGTCCATCAAAACCAAGATGTGGAGGGGAGAAAGTTCATTCTCTCTCGCCTCAGTACTCAATACTCAGTACTTACGCTTTGGTACACATGTTTCTCATCTTCACCTGTGCTCATATAAACATATGCAAATCAGATTGAATGTAGTTTATTTAGAATCATAAGAAATATGTAATTCAGAGGAAAATGATACTATTGATCCAAGTTCAAGGAACTTAGTTCTGTAATAGATCTAATGTCCATCTTGACTTTATTTTTCCTCAGACTTTTATGCCTATCAATGCTTTTGGCTCATATTTTTAAATGAGATAGAAAAATGAAAGTAAAATTATTTATTATATGAATTCTACAAACTCTACAAGGTTAATTAATGGCCAATATTAATTTCATATTAATGCATTATCCAAATGTTTGATATTTTAAAGCTTTTTAATTCCTTGAGTAAATTTAATACCTTTCAATTGTGTACTTTTAAGAGGAGAAGTGCTTAATACTTAATCCCTAGAAATTACAGACCTGAGATAGAAACCAACTATCAGCGGTCTATTGGCATGAAGCAATTAAACTTATGCACTGATACAGCTCAGCTATCTAAAATCATAAACAACAATTAATATCAATTCCCCCAGAATGTTTTAGCAGTCAAGAGAGATTTTCTGGATTTTGGAGAATTAGCCTAAACTACTTTTACAACACTAGTCGCAAAGGCCTTGGTGAGTTCCAAAGGACCCTTTTTTATTGTATGACCTAGTCACTGACAATATTTAACCAGTGTGTGGTGGGATTCCTATAGTGCCCACCTGAAATCTGTGCTCAAGAAGATTCTAGTTTCAAAATAGCACCTTAAATTTCTTCTACGCATCCCAAAGTAGTTACTCAAAAGTTATGGACATATTTGCCTCCCAGTGTATTAGGGATGCTGTTGAGTTACAGAACAAAATCTTTGTTTTCCACCATTCTATTTTGCAATGGTGTGCAGTGGATTATAGCACACAACAAATCTTCTCCTACAAGAGATGAAGCGATAGTTTTCCTGGAAGTGTGGCGGGGCCTTAAGTATTTCAGCAAACACAGTGCTGTTATAATTATCATAATTGAATGTAAGAACTGAAAGATAATATAAATTGTTCATGCAGTTAAGCCGAAATGGAAAGCAATGTCTTTTGTTTTTACAAAAGGGCAATAACATTCTTCTCTTTCTGCTACTGTTCAATATTGTTTCAAGCAGATTTTATGTCTACGTGGTACAGAACAGTAACTTATGCCGAAGATGTCCAGCGGTTCCAGATTAAAATGTAATATAATATACATAAAGCTTTATTGTTCCTTTAGGTTGTTGTTTTAAACTAAAGTGGAATATTTCCCCAAAGTCCTCCACAAATGTGCACAATTTAGAGCTAAATATGCTTAAGACGTCGACCAGGCTGCTGGAGAAATGGGCCTTATGGAACTGTCAAATTATTTTTCTGCAATTGTTTCTGCAGCATTATTTTTACTGGCAAATGTACGAGTTGATAGAAAAGGAAATAATTAGCTACTTTCAGAATCGCTGATGCACGGAGCGAAAGCAGGCCAGTCTATGTGCGTCTACGAGATTGTGACATTTTAAATTACCTGAACAATACCAGCAGCCATCTTTGGACATAATTAACACCTTGCCTAATTGATGTCAGGTCTGGAGAGAGTCACACTTTATTTATGAAATATTATTTTATTCAAACTTGCTTTTGCCCTTATTATACTGCAAACTTTGGACTCGCGTGCTGTTTTCTTAAGCAAAAAAACTTCCTTTTTCTTTTCTTTTCTTTTGCCTTTTTTTTTCTCTTTCTTTTTTCATCTGCCTCCCCCTTCAAGTAATCAATGCACTGCTGAATGAGTTCATTTTAATGCACTCAATCATTCCTCTAATGTTCGTAGCTTACGGGCGCAAGCATCAGTAATGCAGGAATGTTATATGGCTTTAGTTTGGGCCATTTCATAAAATATTCATGGAATCAAAAATGTGCATCAAAATAGCGGCTGGGAGAATTACATTTATGTTCCTGCTTTTATGGCAGCTTCACATTTAAACCCATTTGTGTTAATATCTAGTCAATCTTCCTACTTTAAAAAAAACTAAAATGGGAGAGATCATATACATTCTCCTTTGCTTAATATTTGTTCTAGACATCTGCTGTGATACAACAAATATCTATAAACTTTCAGAGATGTTGTGCAGAGAAGAGGGGTAAGCAACAATTTGGATAATCTCCAAATAGATAAAATGTGATTTTCTCTCCATAGCGTTTGTCTTAACACCCTACCAAAGCATTTTGCAGTTTACAACATGGCCTGGGTTTTGTTTGTGTTTTTAAATAAATGGATGGGTTTCTTGTTTGTGCGGGCTTTAGATAGAGTGAAACTCCCTGGTAGTAGCTTTAAAAGTACACTTTCCTTTGGGTGAAAAACTAGAAATGCATGCTCAACTCCTTATTGCTTATGTAGATGTTATATAATTGCCAAGAAATGTAAAATAAAATAAAATAAAACTCAGGCTTGCGCTTTTCCTGGATCCTCTTGTTTTACACAGTTGTTTATGATGTTCTCCTAAGATGTGCTTTCTGATACTAATTCATATTATTGAAATAAACCGACCATTGATGGTATCTGGTGAAGAACATCCCATTACTTCAGTGAAACACTTGGGCTCTGTTTTCTTCCCTGACTCACATGAAATATGAGTGTACTACCTGGATTTTTACTTGGTGTGGAATCATGAATTCCAGGCACTCAGTTGGTGGATAGCTGTGATCTTATTTATTCACAGTGGTGATGAGTCCAGTACAACATGATAAAACCCATCTCCCTCCGGAGACCTTTAACTTCCAGGAATATTCCCCAGGCCCTCTCTTTTCCTTTTTTTTTTTTTTTTTTGTGTGTGGGGGGGGGGGGGGGGGGGGGGTGGAGTGGGGGAACTACTTGGGGGATTGAACCAGGAATGTTCTACTTCTGAGCTACTCCTCCAGCCCTATTTTATTTTTATTTTGAAACAGGGTCTCATTAAGTTGTTAAGGGTCTTGCTAAATTGCTGAGACTAGTTTTGAATATGTGATCCTCCTATTTCAGCTTCCCATGTACTGGGATTACAGGCATACATCACCACGTGGGGCTTTTTGTTAAGTTTTAGTTTTGTGATACCTGGGTGTAATCATACCTCTTTCTCAGTGGAAAAATAACATTAACACTTAATAATTCCAGATAAGGGCAGGCCTTGGGCAACTGTACACCTTTTCTTCTCCTTCTAAGAGATGGGTAGAGGGATCTAGAAACTCACTTGGTTGTGATATATTAAAGTTTACTATATGTAACAGAGGGTAGATATAGAGGAACACTCTGAAGAAGTTATAAAGGGATACTGTGAGCCACATTTGAAAATTTGGTTCATTATTTCCATTGATATATACACTTAGCTTTGTCAAAATGATTGCTATATTTATGGCTTTCTACAATATCCCTCAGGAACACTGAATTAAAAAATTTCAGGTAAACTTCCATTATGTCTGCATAAATGTCTAATCAACATTAGAACTTTCATGCAGAAAGCAAGATAGTAGTTAAAGCCCTAGGCACAGATGGACATAGAGATTGCATGGGAATCGGATCACTGTGAGTCATCCTTAAAGGGAACACTTGCATATTTAAATTACAATGCTTTCTTCCTAGCACAGATATGTCTTGTGATATTTTTAAATCAAGTATTGTGCTCTATCACAATATGCACCTTTGAATTCTGACTGGCCTTTAGAAACTGTGGCCAAGTCATGTGTGTGCTTATGCTAGTTTGGATCAAATCCTTGCTGATTTATTTACTGCCACCAAATAATGTTAGGAATGAATCCCTACAGATGAGAAGGACTAGAAGGTTCTGTGTAGGCACTTTCATTTAAATGGCACCAACTAGAACCCCAATGACCTCATCTGTGGCCAAGTAATGAAAGAAGGGAGGTGAGACTATAAATAGCTGGATGAGGCCACAGGTGACTTGAGTCTTGGACAGCTGAGGACTCCTAGGTGTCCCTACAGACGTGGTGTAGGGGAAACAAGAAACTTAGATGAAGCTGGTTATATATACATCCATCTTCTTCAGAACGACCAATCAGGAGAACAGAGGGGCTGACACTTGTACTTTTGTTAGAGATATCCTGTGACCATCTAAATCACAGAATCATGGAAGAGGCTGGAAACTATGTGATGCACGTATTGTTTTTAATACGAGAGAATTAAACTAGTCCATTTAAGTTCCTTACTCTTGGTTTGTTGATTGATATCGGATGTGGTAGACCCAGTTGTATGGGTTTTCAACAATCATGGGTTTAAAATCCTAATCATCACTTAATTTAAGACTGGCTTATGTAAGTGAGCTGCTTAATTTTTGTGAGCTTTATCTTCCTCTGTAGTGAAAAAGTAATAATCATATCTACTTCACCAATTTGGGGAAGGTTAAGTAAGATAATGTATGAGGAAGACATCTTCTGTTTTGACCAATGCTTAGTGGGCCTTCAGGAAAGTACAATTCCCTCTCTCTCTCTCTCTCTCTCTCTCTCTCTCTCTCTCTCTCTTTATTACTGGGGATTGAACCAAAAGCATTCTGAGTTACACCCCCAGCCCATTTTACTATTTATTTTGAAACAAGGTGTCACTAAGGTGCTGATTAAGTTGCTGAGGCTGGCCTCAAACTTGGCGATCTGTCTCAGCTTCCCAAGTACTGGGATTACAGGTGGGTGCCACCACGCTCGCTCTCTGTTCTCTTTTACCCCAAGCATTTCGGGCTCTTCCTCCTGGGAGACCTCCCACAGAACCTTTGAGAGCTGAATCTTGGCCAAGAATCATGATAGTGGCGCCCAAGGTGCAAGCAAAATCCATTGCAACCAGGAAGACTGTTTCTAATGATCTCAAAGGTGTTTTCTGTAGTAACCAACTGAAAGTAATGTCCCGAGGACCTCCTTTATTTCATCCCTGCTTGGACAGCCTGTCTAGGAAATCCAACAGCCACCCCGAACTCATCAACAGAGAGGGAATTCTGGCTATCAGTGAATACTGACACTGTTCCAGCCTTTCTCCACTCTTTCCGCCTTCAGTTCCCTGCCCATTTCCTCCACCTCTCCTTTCCCTACTTCAGCCCTCCCCTTACTTATATGCCTCCATACAGATCAAATTTTGAGCAGGGATACCAGTTTTCATTTGCATCCTTATACTTCATTTGCATCTAATTCGAACTAATTGAGTCATCTAGAGCTTCATCTCTTTTACAATCCCTATTTCTTTCTTCTGGAACTACCTGGTTTTCTTAGTTTCCTGTGTTCACTGTTACCTATTCACATGGCCCCAAAGAAATATGTATCTATACTTTATGAATAGATGGATACTGGAGGGAAAACGAGAACTCTTGTATACATCTTTCCAGGGATATAGAGCTATACTTTGCAGGCAGAAATATAGTTAACAGAGGAAACATAACACACATGTATGTCAGTGCCCCATTCTGGTTTAAAAAAATGAGGGTCATGGGTATTTGGAGGAAGGTGTTTCTGGCAAGAGGTGCTACAGGACAGAGATGAAAAACTATGCCTGTTTTTGTAGAAAGTAAGAAAAAATTGTCAACTAAAAGAAAAGATAAATTAGAGGAGTGAACTTCAACCTGAGCAACCTGAGTAAAAAAAAGGGATCGGACATTATTTTTAAAATGACTTCTATTGTATATTTCTCATTACAAAATAAGAATATTTTGATGATGGAAACTTTAGAAAATGCAAATGAGCATGAAGAAAAAAAATCAAGAAAAATAAAATACGAAGTCAGAAAAGAAACCACCTGTCACCCATAATCCTACCTCTCAGAGATAATGCTTTGTAAATGCTTTTTTGATGTTTTCTGATATTTTCACTTATTATAAACATACATAGGCATAGACTTGCAATATTAAGTAAAATTCTTAACCTCACTAAGCCTCTGCTTTCTCTTCTGTAAAATGGAATCATAATGATCCATATAATGAAATATTTTCCTATAATATTAAATGTATGACTCTCTCTTCTCCTGGCATGGGAAAATTTCACAATATAAGTTTGCAAACAGCTCCGCAGCACCCATTGCCCTCTCTGTAGGAATCTTCTCTGACATGCCCTCCAGGGTAGAGTGGCAAAGACTCAGACTGGCCATGTCTTTCTTGAAGTCTTGTACCGACCATTTGCTGATGACTCACCACTGTTGGTTGTTTTTCTGAAAGAATATTATTCTTATTTGTGTGGGAATTCTTTAATACTACGTTTGACAATCAATTCAGTGCAACTAATAGGGAGAAATTATATGCGCTAGTCATGGCAGCAGTTCCAACCCACACTCTCCAAAATACATATTTGAAGAAACATATTCACCTAATAGGATTTGCAAAACTTAACAGGATAATGTTGTTATAAGAACTCAACTAATTCTTACTTTTTTTTTTTGCAGGAAGAGCAGGTTGAGCTTAAAGAATATAACAATGTAGTGGTTTTATTCTGATTGGCTATTAGATATTTTAGAAATGTTGTTACTATACCAGATGACACCAGCTATGTTTATGGAGCACTAACTCTTATGTCATTGAAAATGTGTTCACTCATTTTCGCAACGGTGCATATAGTTATACTATAACCCTATTTTAAAGGCTAATAATCTGGGGCATAGAGAGGGCAGTAATTAGCCTGAGGCTAAGCAAAAAGTAGTAGAGCTTGGCTGAGAACAGCTATCTGCTTGAGCCTGCATTCATTCTTAACCACCACAGAGGAGTGCCGAGGGAGAAGCCTTTTTCCAGTTAAGTGCAATGATGTAGCTCCAATATCATTAAAGAGTGTTTGCAGTACAGAATATTGTGAGCATTTGCATAAGGCAATCCACAAGTAAAATACAATCTATAGCATAGAACTGCAAACTAGAGTTTGGGCTTTAAGAAGATATATTTTGGAACATATTAGAGTGTGCACTGCAGAAAGACATTTAAACCACATTCTAATTATTTAAAACCAAACAAGGTATACAAACACCTTCCTCAAACCTTATGAAGAAGCTTAAAGATAATAATATTTGGGTTTGAAATTTGAAGCAGATGCCTCCTCTCAAGATACCTAAATTCTTCCTAAGCATGAAGAAATTGCCATCTCTTGGTAAAGTAATGCAGAATGCTGGTTGAAAACACAGGCTCTGGAGAAAATTTCCTTCAGCTGCCAATAATATAATATAATATAATATAATATAATATAATATAATATAATTACAATGCAACAATGAAAGTACTTTTACATAGTACTAATTATACATCACAGTGAGGTTCAAATGATGCAACATACATAGACAGACATACAATCTTAAGCAAAAATTTTAACCTCACTAAGCCTCAGTTTTCTATAAAGTGGAATCATAATAGTCCAATTCCTTAGAATTGTTTTGAGGATTAAATGGGACCTGCATATAAAGCACATAACACAGTGCCTTTCAAACATGATGGTCAATAAATGTTAACCAGTATGATTGTGACTGATAATTATTACTGGACTTTTTCACACTGCTCCTGCATGTATGCAATCCCGGTCAGTCTCTACCCGCTGAAGTACATCCCTCTTCCAGGGGTCTATGCAGAATCAGTGCTGAATCTGAGGTCCAACTGGCAGTAGCTCCTTTCTCAGTTTAACTCTTTTTCAGCCTTAGCACTCTTCACTGCATTCCACAGTTTCCTCCCTTCGATAGTAAAGCTAAGATATATGCTGCATTTCTGAAAACCCGTTTTGGCCTGTGGTTCATATGTATGAATGGCTTTTATTCTTCAGGTCAGCTTCTGGAGGCTGCCGAGCATTATGAAGCATTCCATCAACTGACGCAGGGGCGGATGTGGAAGGATGAGACTGGCCGCTTTCTCAACTTTTTGTCCTGCGAAAGTCTCCTGAGGACTTACAGATTACTCTCAGACAAAATGCTGGAAAATAAAGAATACAAACAGGCCATGAAAATTCTAATAAAAGCTTCGGAAATTGCCAAACAAGGTGGGTGGAAGAGAAGCCGCTCGCATTGCTTCCTTTAATGGACAGACACTGGTTCTCCCAGGAGTGAAGTAAACATCGCCAAGCGATAGGGTGATTATTTCCTATGAAATGCAAAGACAAATGCCATCAATATACTTTCAAATTTCACTGTAAAGCAGAGGTGCCTTAGTGCTGACAACAGGAAATCCATTAGTTTCTTGAAAGCTTTATCTCCAAAATTACAATCCACTGGGGGTGGTGTTGTAAAACAAGGAACCCACAATGAAAAGCTAAGGTCATCTGCAAGTTAAGGGTGTGTATGTGTGTGTGTATGTGTGTGTGTGTGTGCGCACGCGCGTGTGTCAAAGTTGTGTGTTTTTGGCAATCTGAGAGACCTTTCAGTGTTTATAAATTCCTGATAGTCAGATAATTGAACATTATGATAAAATTTAGTCCAACAACAGGGAAATAGGACTGTAATATATTTTAGACCCTTGTTTCAAAGACTAGCCTTTGGACCAGAAGCATCAGCATCACCAGGAAGCATGTTATAAAAGCAGCGTCTCAGATTCTACCCAGACTGTATCAGAATCTGCAGGTTAGCAAGGGCCCCAGGTGATGCACACACACATACAGTAGCAAAAGTGCACTTGTGAAAGCTGCTTCTATCCTTAGCATTCGATGTCAGTTTTGTCTGTATAAAATATAAGAGAAAAATTGGAGCATGTTCTTATAAGCTTGTAATTTATGACATACAAGACTATTTTAGTACTATATAGGAATTTACTATTAGTACATTAGATTGGCCTTTATATGAAAGAGAAAAAAGAAGTTCTGCTCTTGAACTAAACTTTATTAGTTCATGGATATATTTAATTGATTCCCTGATTAAGTAACAGATGGTTTATTTGAAGTAAACAGGACTGACTTCCTGGGTGTGAATTTTAATTTACTGAAGAGTAAAAATAAGCAGCGTATTCTGTTACTTCTTTTAATAATATTAATTGAAATTTTTACAGGAAGTCATCCTAATTGAAAGACATATCCCATTAAATGAACTGCTTTTGAATAAATTATTATCTTGTACCTTCTCCAAAGAGATGCACACTGACATAAAGCTTAGCTCTTAGATCAATTTCAGCCGCAAACTTCAGTCCCATGGAAAGTTACAGCAGAATTTCAATGTAAAGGCATGTATACAAGAAAAGATATTTTGCTTTACGTTCACATTTGCTGCGTTGTAAGGTTGTTTACAAATGAAGGAAGGTTTCTTGGGTCTTTTCCAATGGCAAGAGCCTGCTGAGCAGTCTCCTTTTAGAAAATATCTCTTGCTTCCCAAAGAATTGATAATGGGAACAGGAGAAAACATACTTCTTATGCTGTGATAATTTTTAATATCTTTTGAAACTAATAAATATTTGTTTCCATATTTTTCATATAAGAAAGTGCACAGGTTAAAGGATTATACAGTATTTTAAGGTGCTTTTGCAGCAGCTAAAATACTCTGGAATGAAGCTTTCCTTCCTATTGTCTCCTATTATTCTCAGGGAGCCTGAATCAACAAGTTAATGATTGCCTGGAAAAGACCTGTGTCCCACGTTGGTTTGCATATTATTTAAGGGGTACTGAGACCCACTGGAGGCCAATTCCTGGGCTAGGGCACCTTGGTGTGAGACACAGCCACGTATCTTCCACTTGGCAAAATGTTTTCAAGGTTCAGCCAACTCAGCATGTATCATGTCTTCATGCCTTTTTATGGCCAAATAGTATTCCATTGTATGATTTTGTCTTTTTTTTTTTTAATCCATGCACCAGTTGCTGGACATGTGAACTGTTTCTAGTTTCTGCCTTTTCTGAATAATGCTGTATGAAGATTTTTGTGCATGTCTTTATTGTCCTTTACTGTAAACCCAGCCTTACAAAGTTGCTGAGAGCCTCACTAAGTTGCGATTACTGGCTTTGAACCTGCAATCCTCCTGTCTCAGCCTCCCAAGTCCTGGGATTACAGGTGTGCACTACTATGCTCACTTGATTGTCTATATTTTGAATATCACTCTATTAATATAGTATGTTGTATCAACTGACTTTCATATGTTGAACCAACCTTCCATTCCTGAGATAGATCCCATTTGATCATAATAATATGTTACTGAATTTGCTTTACTAGTATTTTGTTGAGGGTTTTTTGTTTTGTTTTTTTGGCCTATATTGACAAGGGACATTGGTTTGTGATGCCTTTGGTTTGATGTCAAAGTAATACTGGCCTTATAGAATGATGTGGGGAATATTTTCTATTAGTTATATTAGGAATTTGTAAAGGATTTGTGTTCTTTAAATTGGTAGAATTCACCAATGGAGCCACCTGTGCCCAAGTTTCCCTTTGTGGAAGTGATTACTAATTTGGTAACTTTACTTATTATGGATCTATTCAGATTTTCTATTTATTCTTGAGTTAATTTCAGTAGTTTGTGTCTTCGAGGAACTTGTCCTTTTTTATCTAGTTTGTTGGTATAAAATTGCCCACATGATTTCCTTATAATCCTTTTCATTTCTGTAAGACCTGTACTTATTTTCCCTCTTTTCTTTCCCAATTTTAATCATTTTATTTCTTAGCTAAAGGTTTAATTTTGTTGACCTCATAAATGAGTCAATTTTTGGTTGTTTTCCCCTATTGTTTTCATATTCTCCATTTTATTTTTCACACTTTAGTCTTTATCATGTTTTTCTTTCTGTTTGCTTTGGACTTAGTTAAATCATCTTTTTCTAGCCTTGGAAAGCAAAGAGACCTTTCAGATTTTTAAGTCTAGACATTTATGTCTATAATCATTCCCTTGCACCCTGCGTTAGCTGTATACTAGAAGTTTTGGTTAGTTGCATTTTCATTTATCTCAACATTTTGTAGTTTGCCTTGTGATTTCTTTCTTGACCCATTAGTTATCTAAGAATATGTTTAATTTCCACATAGTTGTGAGTCTCCCAAACTGCTCTCCATATTTTTAATTTCACTTTATTGTGAATGCCATCTTCTCAGTGAAGTCTGTCCTGACAAACATATTTAGTACTGAAACTGCTTTACCTTCCCTGTCCTTAACACTCCCAATTTCCCTTACCCTGCTTTCTGTTCCTCAGACTAATGGTCACTATATAACTTACCACAGAGTTTATTGGGTACATGGTTTATTTTCTGTCTCTTTTCTCTAGAATCAAAGTTTTGATATACATAGGAATTTAATAGTGCCAGTATTTCAGATATAACCCTTGCTTTTTGTTGCTATTAATTCTATTCTTACTGACATTTTCCTGTTATTTCACTTTACCTTAACTTTGTCTCAATTAATAAATAGGAAAAATTATCACATTTAAGTGCAATTTTAGAACTCATATTTGGTGTTTTCTGAATGTTTCAAATAGCTGCCTCAAAATCTCTCTATCAGCAGCAGTAGATTGTCCTGTTCCTCTGAGCTTCCCCTACATCAAATTCAGTACAAACAGTGGTACTGTCTCAGCCCAGACGATTTCTAGCACAGTACAGTTACCGATGAGCACAGCAGCCAACACACACCACACTCTACCAACTCCCAGCTATCCAAGGTGTGACTTTCTTCCACAGACTCTTCCTTCCACTCCATCCTTCCCTTCCCTAGTCCCACTCCTACCCCAGCACCTACGAACCTGTAATGGAGAAGTTCAGCTGAATTATAAGAGTTAAAATTACCCAGGCTACATCACCGGCACCATCAAATCGGCCAGAGTGAGATTTTGTGGTAAAATTGTCTGCAATAAAACAGCTTGGGGGAAAAAAACCAAGATCCAGCACTGCATTTGCCACCCTATTTACTTGATGTCTGCCAATGAGGCACCCTGCATGCATGGTGAAGCAGGAGCAGGTAGATTGAGTGCAGCAGGGAGAATTGCTACTCCTGAAGTCCTTCATGGCGGGAGTGCAGGGCTCAGAAGTCTGCTTTTCAAAGAACCAAACCAAATGTAGATCTGTTGGCATCTGCACTGGCCAGGAGGAGTTAGGTGACAGTGGAAGCCATTAGCTTCCCAAAATAGAAAAATGATAGTACTTTTTCAAAATAAGAACTTGTAATGGGCCTTTAAAGTATATTAAATTTGTGTTACATTAGTATAAAAATATAAATAAATTATATATTTCTCAAATGGCAAAATGTATGTCTTATGAAACCATATGTTACACCTTTACACATTTTGCTTTAAAAAGAATAATTGCATAATTCCTGGAATAAAATATATCTCACAGAAATTAGAAAAGATGAAATATTCCTTGCAAAAAAGTGATGAATAGAAACTTTTTAGTTTAATACTATCCCATTTTTTAATCCTTGTTTTAATTCCCTGAGCTATGGGGGTCTTGTTAAAGAAGTTTCTATCTGTGTTGGAGTATTGAACCTATGCCCTCCTCTAGTAGCTTCACAGTCTCTGGTCTAACTTTCAGGTCTTTGATCCATCTCAAGTTGACTCCTATGCAGGGTGAGAAGTAAGAATTTAGTTCCATTTTCTACAACTGGATAACCAGTTTTCCCAATACCATTTGTAGAAAAGGCTGTCTTTTCTCCAACATATGTATTTGGCAACTTGTTGAAAATCAGTTTGCTATAAGTGTGTGGATTTGTTTCTGTACCTTCCATTCTTCCATTGGTCTATATGTCTGTTTTTGTGCCAATACCATGCTGTTTTTATTACTATAGCTCTGTAGTATAATTTGAAGTCAGGAATTGTGATGCCTCTTGCATGGTTCTTATTGCTGAGAATTTCTTTGGCTATTCTGGGTCTTTTGTTTCTCCAGTCTAAAGAGAAAGCCTACAGAATGGGAGAAGATCTTTGCCAGTTATCCTTCTGATAGAGGACTAGTATCTAGTACAAAGAACTTAAAAGACTTAACACTAAAACAACTAGTAACCCAATCAAGAAATGGGCAATTGAACTAAGTAGACACTTCACAAAAGAAAGGATACAAATGACCAATACATATATTGAAAAATGTTCAGTATCCTTAGCAATCAGGGAGATGCAAATCAAAACTACACTGAGATTCCATCTAACCCCAATCAGAATGGCAATCATCAAGAAGTCAAAAAACCAATAAATGTTGGCAAGGATGTGGGGAAATAGGAACCCTTCTACACTGATAGTGGGATTGAAAATTATTTTAGCTGCTATGGAGATCAGTGTGGATATTTCTCAGAAAACTGGGAGTGGATACACTATATGATCCAGCTATACCACTCCTGGGTATCTTTCCAAAGGGACTGAAATCAGAAAACTATAGTAATATATGCATATCTATGTTCATAGCAGCATAAACGGATTACAAAATTATGGGATTCCCACACAATGAATTTCTACTCAGCAGTAAAGAAAAACAAAATTATGTAATTTGCAGGAAAATGGGAAGGCCTGGAGAACATTATGTTAAGTGAGATTAGTCAGTCACAGAAAGTGATGGGTCATATATTTTCTCTAATATATGGGAGCTAGGGGGTAATTGGAATACCAGAGGGACTCCACATAATGGAGGAGAAACCCCAGTGTAGCCAGGGATGTGGTCTAGGAGAAGGGGTGGGGGAAGACTGAGGATCAGTGAAGGAATTACTACCATCAGCTTTGTGTACATATGTGAAAATGCCAATGTCAATCTCAGTAGTCTGTATGGAAAAGGGGGAATGAGGAAGGGGGCACCAAGTACTGTGTGCATGTATGTCACTGTCAACATGATTTACATTATGATGTGAGACTATAATTCACCGATAAAAGCATAAAAATAAAGTAATGCCTGTTTGCTAAAAAAAAAAAAAAGAAAGAAAAAAAAAAGTAGCCAACAAAGAGAAGAATGGTTAGACTTCAAAATGAGCGTAAGATTTGTACCAAGATGTCGAGTTTGTCAGTCATTCTTACTCCTCAAGCCTTAGCAAATAGCTTTCAAACTGAACATAATCAGAATATCGGTCTCTCAATTTGCTACTCGTCTGTTCCATTAGAAGCTTAGCTGACCATCAGACCCATGGTGAGAGTAAGTGCACCATCGAAGACAGTAACTGATATGCTGGATGACTGTAGGTCTTTACATGGTAGACACATAGGAAAATTATGCACATCTGTTAAAATGACATTCTAGGCTGTGTATGGAGAGGGAACCCCCTCATCATGATATTGTTAATGCACTTTGACATCTGAGATCCAGATGTATTTAAATCAGTCTTTTTTTTTTTTTTCAATTGCATGGTTAAGTTTTGGGGATCACTGATAAATTTGTATACTTTTTAAAAAATAGTAAGTGCTTTCTGTCTTAAAAAACAAGAATTCTATTAGTCATGATAAAATGGTTTCTTTAATACTGTAGTGACATTTCTACATTTTCACTTTAGGAAGTGACAGAAAGATGGAAGGGGAAGCTCTCTATTACTTGGGCTTAGCACACTTGGCCGCAGAAGAATATGAAACTGCATTAACAGTAAGTTGAAGTAAACTTTTAGTCATTGACATTTTAGTTATCTCATTCTATTGTATTTTATGCTCTTTATGACCAGCAGAAATGTACTGGATCTGACATTAGTGTGCCTGTTTGTAGAGACTAAAACAGAAGAGCAATATGTTAGAAACATGGAAAACAGGATTTGATTGTTTATAAAAGGTAGGCTATAGTCAGTTATCATCAAAGGCTTTAGGATAAATGAAAGTTAAGTATATGGAGTAATATGACCCTGCTTTTACTCCCATATCACCAAGGACAAGAGGAAAGAGCTTTAAATGACAGCAAAATAAACAGTAAAAACAAGTTACGGTAATTTTATAATATGATTTGAGGCATTTTACTTAAAAAAAAATGTGGCAATGAAGCAACAGTGCAAGTTGCCTAATGTAGATCTTCAGCATGAGCTGAGGGAAGGAGCGTGGGGAGCCTGGCTAGTTCCTATCTGAGAAGCAGCTTGCTTCAGGATTAGTGTTTGCCTATTTTGTAACCAGGCTCTGTTTGTTTGGCTGAGATGCAAACAAATAAAACTGTCAATAGCTATCTTTTTGGTATTATTTACTGAAATCATTTTTCTTTCCTCTTCTTACCTGTAAAGTATTTAAAGTACAGTTTTCCATTTCTTTTCACATACATTTCTTGTAATAATCTTATTTGATGTGCTAATATTCGCTTAATTTCTAGCTTTGAGAATCTTGTTTGTGCGTGCCTTCAGGTTTGTATGCTAAGTAGGATTCTATATTAGAGCTAGATCTTTTGTTTTAACTCCCTTACAACTGATCATGACAGAAAACTTAGATTTTCCTAGAGGACTCTCCTGCTTAATATTTTTCAGTTAATGATATGCATTCAGCAAAGATCTGTTCCAGGTGCTTTGGAGAACCTAGAGACCAACAAGATGCACACTTCCCTTTAAGAGTTAATATAATAAGGATAACTAACTTGTAAACATAATTGTAACTCAAAGTAGGATGAATGAGGGATTTCTTGGTGAAGAGAGAGGAGTGGTTGGTTCCAACGCTGAAGACCAGGGAGCTTGCACAGAAATGCTTATGAGGAATAAGAGCTCTACAGAAAGAAAACATGGCAGTCCAGGATGACAGAATATTAGACCTAGACATGGGCTTACTCAACATGAACATTCTCAGTGTGGTGGGAAACAAATTTTCAGGTGAAAGATGAGATGCATTTGGAGGTTAAATTGAAAAATTAGGTGAAAACCAGCTCATAGAACCTCTATCTATCTATCTATCTATCTATCTATCTATCTATCTATCTATCTATCTCTTTCTCTCTCCAAGTATGTGAAAAGATAAATTCAAACAATACAATAGAGTTTAGAATGAGAAGTAAATCCTCCCCACCCCTATTTTCAGTCTCATTGTTCTTTTCTCAAAGACAAGCACATTGACAAATTTCTGCCTACTCTTTCCAAAGTATTCTATAAATGCATAGCATAAGAGTATATATAAACGTGTCCTTTTTGTTATTTTTAAGATGATAGCATTTTATACACTATTCTGCACCTGGGGCTAACTTATTCCTTACTAATATAGACATGCCTCACTCTTCTTTTTTATTTTTCCAGCTTTGTTGAGGTATAATTGACAGATAAACATTGTATACATTGAAGATGCAAAATGTGATATTTTAATGTATGAATGCGTTGGAAAGCGACTGCCCCTATTAAGCCAATCAGTCTATCCATTACCTCAGTCACCTCATTTTTTTATGAGAAGAGCTAAGACATATTCTACTGGTAAATTTAGTAAATTTCAAATATACAATACTAGTATTACTGCCGGGGTCCAGCCCTAGCAGGAGTCGGGGGTCCATTGACAGGTAGGGAATGAGACGAGGTCGCAAGAATACGCTCACACCAAATGCAGTGAAGAATCGCATCTGTTTATTTCTTATAGTAGCTGTTTTTTATACTATCTTTTACAATGAGGCATATAGAACAGGATTTTTTACAGACTTGTTTTTCCTAAGGTTGAGTGGTTACATTTTTAACTAAAAAACCATTTCCCATGGTATTTGATGGGATTAAGAAAACAGTAAAGGTTACAGAATACAATACATATATAAAAATTCTTTTAGTACAAAGCAGTGTTAAAGGTAAGTCTTTTCTATTTGTTTAGCTCCTTTAAGCAGTGTTTTTATCTTTTTCTCAGGCAGCTAGAGTTAGTTAATGTGTCAGGGAGAAGTTTCAGAGAGAAGGGCAAACTATCTGTTTAAAGCTTTCTTTACTCATAGATAAAATAGTAGACCTAAGTCTCTTTGGCTTATTTTTTTGTTTCTAACCTGTGTGCTGATAGAGAACATAAGGATGTTTAGTAACTAAGCTTGCAAAGCCCATTTCCTGATGTTTATATGTGGTTAACGAGTATCTTATAGGTTGTCTTGAGGCACTGCTTTTTCAGCTAATATTGAGGAATCATAATCCGTCCAGCCATCTTGTGTTTCTAAGAAATTTTCCTTTACAATTAATGTGAAAGCAAAACTCAAAGCACCCCAAATTTCCAGAATATAACATAATGCAAAGTGGGATATGCCATACATTCCTTCTTTTGGAATCGTCTGCCTTGCAGGACTCCAGTGGACCGAGCCTTGCTCAAGATCCAGCTATTAAGGTGCTGTGGCAATTAACTCTAGACATACCTCATCTTAAAGAGGCTGAATATGGTATTCCATCTTCTTCTTCATCGTCAATATTCTTCATCTTATTCTTCATATTCAGTATTCTTCTGTTGGTGGGCATTAATGTTGTTCCCAATAATGTTTTATTACAAAGGGTGCGGCGATGAATAACTTAATCAAATGTGACAGACTTATCCACAGAATTTATTCCTAGTGGTGGAAATTTTGGTATATTTTATGATCAAGCGTTACAGGCTAGTCTAGCAATGAAAGCATTTGAAGAAACAATTTTTTATGTCAAAGTGAAATTTTTCTGGATACTGTTACTCCTTGCAGAAAAGTATTGAAATTGTTTCTCTAGAAGTACTTGTGAGTCTCTCGTGGGACCATAAGCAAGTCTCTTAAGTTCTTCACATCTCAATTGCTTCGTGTACCCTGCGGGACTCATAACTATGCTTACTTTATGGAGTGCAGGGAGTTAAATGGAGGCCCACCAAAAAGAGCCACTTTTGAATCCCTGAAACCTAGAAATGTAGATGTCATTAATTTAAGGATCTTGAGATGAGGCGATTATTCTGTACTGACTGGGTGGGGTATATCGAAAGACAAGCTTCCTTTTGAGAAAAGTGCAGAAGATTTAAAATGGGCAGGAGATTTGAGAGAGATGGAAGAAGATGCACACACAGAGGAAGAGACTGTGAAAATGAGGGTGGAGATTGCACTAGTACATCTGCTAGTCAGAGAAGCCTGGAACAGCAGAGATGACGGAAAGTGGCAAGCAGGCCTCCTTCCCAGGAGCTTCAGGGGTCGCTACACTGCCCAACACCTTGATTTCAGACTTGTAGACTTCAAAGCTCTGTGAGAATAAATTTCTGTTCTTTTACATCATTTAGTTTGTGGTAATTGCTGTGTCAGCCCTAGGGAACTAATACATAGGGTGATTAGAAGAGATAATTGATGTAAAGTTTTAAAAAAGCGTCTGCCTGGTATCTAATAAGCCTTCAATTGCTAGCTTTTATTATTATTGCACTAATCTAATTCTCTGGACTTGAGTGGTGGTAGTGAAGATAGACGTAAGTAGACAGATTCAAGCGTCATGAAGGACTTGGTAATAGGCTGAAAATAGGAGGTGAAGGAGACAGAGGTGTCGAGATGGGCCTGAGCTTGTGGCTCTGGAGCTGGAAGGGTGCTGGTGTAGCTTACTGTCATAGGGAATGTAAAGGGACACCCAGGCTGAGGGGGATATGGAGAGCCCAGTTCAGGATTTGCTGAGTTTGAAACTTTTTAGGAGTACCCACAGAGAGTTCAGTAGACAGTTTAGTGTGTGGGTCTAGGCCTGGAGAGAGAGGCTCCATTGGAGCTACCGCATGTAATAGTTTATTTTATTTGTCAACCGAGTGAGGAGATGCCCAGATAAGTGGTAAACATTATTCTGGATGTGTCTGTGAGGGTGTTTCTGGATATTAGTATTTGAATTAGTGAAATAAAGGAGATGGCCCTTCCCAATGGGGTGGGCACCATCCAATCCACTGAGGGTCTGAAGAGAGCAGAGGGCACAGGAAGGGCAAATCCACTTGGCCGGACTGCTGGAGCAGGGCCCTGGATCTTCTGCCCTGGGCACTAATGGGTCCCAAGTGTTCGGTCCCAAACTGGAATCTACGCCATTGGCTCCACGGCTCCCAGGCCTCCAACTACACCGCCAGCTCTCCTGTGTCTCCAGCTACAGATGCAGATGGTTGGTCTTCTCACCCACGTCCATATTCACAGGAGCCGATACGTGTGTGTGTGTGTGTGTGTGTGTGTGTGTTTGTGTGTGTGTGTGTGTGTGTGTGTTCTCTCACATAGCTATGTGACAGACTGTAAGAAACTATTAGAGAATATGCTTCTATTGTTTTAAGAAATTTAGTTGTGGCAATTTGTTACATTAGTCCTAGGAAGCTTAAAATAGGATGAATAGAAGAGATTATATATATATATATATTTGTGTGTGTATATACATATATGTGTATATACATATATCTACACACATACATATACACACATGCATATACATACATATCATATATATGTGTAGATATATTTATTCTATTGGTTCTGTTTCTGTAGAACATAATATGCCATATAAAGTTACAGGTTTCAGCTTTTGAAGCTGCAACCTGGGTGAAATTTCATAGAGAGAGTTAATGGTGATAAAAGAAAAGGGCCCAAGGCCATGCTAGGTAAAAGAGAGAGGCAGTGGGGAGATTAAGCAGGAATATGCAGGAAGGTAGGAGGGAAACAGAACAGACAATCTCATATAAGCCGGGAAGCCAGGGTTTCTAAAAGACAGAAATGTGCAAACTCCTTCTTCGTGCTCTCCCAGGGTCTGAGCGGGAAGGAGAAAGCTCCAAACAGGTATTTCCAGTGGGAGCTCCCTCCTGCCTCCAGGCAGGTACCTGGGCTGCAGCTAGGGCTAGTTAATCCTTTCCATTCAAGTCTCCAGCCAGGGTAGAGGCTTCCAAAGACCAGCAGGGCCACAGTCCAGCCCTGAGGCTGCCTCACTGGCATCAAGAGCAACCTGTGCAGTCAGGAAGGACCTGGAGCTTTCTTCAGAGCTCACATCTTGCCAGAGGCAGAATGTTATTGCCTCCTTGGAAACAGCTCAGCCAGAATCTAGGACTTGGAGAGGCCAGGCACAACATTTTAGTAAAACTGCGGGGTCAGCGAAGGCCAGGAATGCTAGATGCCAGGAGCGAAGCAGAGAAGTCGTGGGATTCCCAGCTGTACAACAGGAGCCTGGCGTGAGTGCTCAGGGATCGTCAAAGAGTGAAGCTGGGTGCTGCAGGGAAGGAGTTGCAATTTTACACATTCAAGTTTTCTCGCTTGTGCTGATTTTAGAGGGTAGTCTGTTTTTATTGTTATCATAAAATAGATTAGGATAAAACCTAACATCTTATTTTGATTTCAGATTTGAAAACCATGTCTGTTAATTCTCCCTAATATCTTATCTTAGCCACTTGTTCTGCTCCTTTGAGAAATAAATGGACATTCTTCAGAAGAGTTCGACACCTTTTTACTTTTTTTATTTCTGGACCCGGTGAAGGTAACCATGTTCCATAAGTGATCTAGTATCTGTTTGCAACGTGTGGCCCATCTTTCTCTCTGCGACCTCTCTTCTCTGACAGCATTGCTTCCAGCTTGCAACAAGTCTATCAGACACCTACAACAGGACAGCATACACCTTATTTAGTGAATATACTATAAAAAATACAATGAGGAAATAAAATTAACTAAGTTAATAGGATTGATTTACTAGCTGATTAGAGATCTGTTCTCTAATCACAAAGCAAATATTCAATATATTAAATTTTCTCTTTTAAAATACTTTTGATTCTACTTTCCCACCCTGGGCAGTGTTACCAACTTTATCTACATCTGTTTCATAGGACAGGGGCCTCATGCGTGCCATGCAAGTACTCTATCATTGAGCTATAGCCCCAACCCTCTATGTCTTTATAAAAGCATGGATAGTGGTTTGGGCCTGTCCCTGGAATTCAGGTGTTGGAAACTTAATCTCCAAGGTCATATGCTAATGGAATTTGGAGGTGGGGCATTTGGGAGGCAATTAGAATGAGATGAAGTCTTGTGGGTGGGGCCTCTATGATGGCATTAGTGGCTTTGTAATACAAAGAAGAGAGATCCAAGCTAACATGCTGGCTCTGTCTCACCCTGTGATACCCCCCACCATATCATGATGCAGCAAGAAGCCCTTACTAGATGCCTACACCATGCTCTCGGACTTCGCAGCCTCCAGATCCATGAGCTAAGTCAACTTCTATTCTTTATAAATTACCCTGTCTGTGCTATTCAGTTATAGCAACAGATTATTGAATGACAGAATAGAGCTAAACTAAAAACAAATAGTGGCTTTATTGAGGGCTAAAGATTTATAAATGAGGAGAAAGTATTTGGTGAAGAGAAATTACAGTTACACTAATAAACCTGTGCAAGATGTCATGGAGACTCTGACATTTAAAGAGGAGAATACTTACATGTCAGATAGGGAGGAAAGAATAATTCCCTTTGGCCATCATTAATTTAGACTTGTAAATGTTCCAAGTAGAGTAATTTGGAATCTTAGAAAGTATCTTATAATGTCCTAATATTTGAAAAAGTAAGGCATTTCACTTAAAGTCACATCTAAGGCTTGGTGCAAAGTTGAACCAGCCACATTCCAACCATAAAGATATTTTACAAAAAAGGAAGCACCTCCCTTAGCACTTTGTCTTTATGTAAACATTTTCTGCCTTCTTAAATACTTCACCTAATAATTTTAGGAACACCAACCTTTATTCAATTATTAGTTCATTTGGTGAATTACTTACTTTCCATTATTTAGCATATAATCATATGTAGGCTGTCAAAAATTATACAATGAAAGTAAAATTCATTGGACTTATATTTCTTTTGTTTTTATAGCATAGGACTCATTGTATCCACTATCATTTATTCCATATGCCAAACAGTAGCCATCTCTATGTTTACATGCATGTTAGCATCTTTAAAACAGCTCAAAAGGCTTCTAATATCAGTATTAACTTGTGTATATGGTTGACCTATATCTCTAGCATCATTTGTAGCATCAGATAGAAAAATTTAAATACATACTGTTAGGAAAAAATAGTGGCATAATAGTCCAGAAATTTGGATTTGTTTGATATGGACCTAGTAATGATGGAGAATGTGAATCATGTTTGTAAAATGATAATCTTTGAGTTTCACTAAATAGCTGAGTGAAATTTTATTTATTCTAACTCAATAGATGCAATCAAAGACAAAATCTTAATATAGCAAAAGTCATTTCTAACAAAAGATGATTTATTTGATCTGTAATATTTCACTGATAGAAAATTGGGGTAGGGAATAGCTCTTATAACAGTTCCCTTTTAGTTCCTTTCTCTACATGGTTCACTTTCTCCTTTAAAATTCATCCTAGTGTTCATAGTCATGAGCTCTTAAAATAACTGATAACCTAGCTGACATATGGACGCCTTCCCAGATTCTGCAGTAAAATACATAAAACAAATTTCCTTTTGGGTCATTTTTATAAGCCAGGACAAATTTTTATCCACCACTGAAACCATTATGAAACCTGAATCAGTCTCAGAGTTCCCCATGGCTGAATGCCAGTAAGACGACATATTAAAGAAAAAAAAAATCCAACAACCTAAACTTAATTTCTACCTAATTATTTTCAAAATACAGCAAAAGAGATAATATTCTGAACTTGTCACATCAATACTTCTTAAAATCCTCCTTTCTTTCATTTGGCTAAGTTTTTGATTTGTCTGACAATGGGATATTCTGAAGTCACTCCCTAAACCCAGAGGTTTCCTCCTGTATCCTGCTCACATATGATTATCTCTCCCTCTCTGTGCCCTTCTCTTCTCTTTTTGCCTCTTTGTCTCTCAGGTCAGTAAGTTTTGGCTCTTTCTATCCTTCTTAATAAAGCATAGTAGAACTAAGATGAATTTGGGAAAGAATGGTAAGTAGGTCACCCCAGAATTGGTAGTCTAGGAAAGGACTTATGTTGATCTTTTTCATTTATTTTTTTATTTTAATTTTTGCTTTCCTATACTCTATGTGACAGATTTGAAATGTACATGTCAGAAACAAAAAGATATAAATAAAAATAGTAAAAGAAAAAAGAAGAAAGGGAAACAAAATATAGAAGTCAAGGCAAAGGAGGAATTCAGAGGGAGCTATCGGAGGCTGGCTCAACATTTGGGTCCTTTTTGTGTTATTTCCAATACTTGCACTCTAGAGAGTTGTGTATGTTTGCAGTATATGATCAAGATATATGTCTTTCTGATGGGCACCATACCTATTGATGTCAGTAGTCTGAAATAGTTGGTGGACTAGAGCAATTGCTTCTTTGTGTCTACATTTTTCACCCTTTCCTGTCATCTTTTGGCTGAGTGTCAATGACTGGGGAGACGTTTGGGGCCAGTGTAACATGGGTCATCAAACTTGGTTAGACTTGTCTGATGTGGATAGATATTCACACTCATTACCAAATCTTTGATCAGTAAAAGTTCATGTGAAGTAAAGTCAATGAATATTAGCTTTTCTCAAATAAGAGACTCTCAAGACGCTGTCTAATAATACTTATCAGTTCTTTGGAGTGAAAAGACAACAAAGTGGTTAAGTTGATGAGTTTTGAAGTCAAATGGGTAGAGGATGGAACCTCAGCTCTGCTACCACCTCATCGTGTGACTTTGCCCAAGCAACTTAACCTTTCTGCGCACTAGTTTTTTCATCTGTAAAATGAGAAGATCCAATACACAGAATACCCTATTATATTATTGTTGATATACATTAAAGTTGGGTTTTTTCCCCCCAAAGTGCTAGATGACTATACATTTACAAAATCACAATTTCTGTGTTTTGCTCTGACCCTTGGTATTCTCAGACATACAGTTAGCATTGGAGAAAATGTTAGAGATGTTTGAAGTAGGAGTTTATTTGGGTACACATATTACATGACACAGAGCATGTAACAGAGTCCAAGGGATACACAATAATAGCTCTCTTGTTAAATGGTCAAAGTTTTGAAATAACAGTAGGGTTTTTTGTTTTGTTTTGTTTTTTGTGGTACTGGGGATTGAACCCAGGGGCATTCTACCTTCGAGCTACACCCCCAGCCCTATTTTTTTATTCTTTATTTTGAAACAGGGTCTCATTAAGTTGTGAAGGGCCTCACTAAGCAGCTGAGGCTGGCCGGGAACCAGGATCATCTGGTCTCGGCCTCCCAAATACTGGGATTACAAGCATGAGCCACCACATCTGGCTAAATATTTGCATTCTTAAACTCAGGCCTTTTGTAAAGATCAAATGAAAAACTGTATGTTTACACCTTGAAATATGAGTGGTTTTCCAATGGAAGATACTATTGTTACTACGGGTTATGATAGAATTACCACTGGACATCTATTTAGTATCTATAAAAAACATCTGCTTAATTCTTATTTTTCCTTAACTACAATTTACTAAATTTATCATTTTTCAAATTCATAGTGCTTAAATTAAACTTTTTGTTTGTTTGTTTGCGGTGCTGGGGATTGAACACAGAGGCCTTCTACCTCCAAGCTATACCCCCAGTCCTATTTTATTTTTTATTTGGAAAACAAGGTCTCACTAAGTTGATGTGAGCCTCACTAAGTTGCTGAGGCTGGCTTTGAACCTGCAATCCTCCTGTCTCAGCCTCCCAAGTACTGGGATTACAGGTATGCACCACTATGCCTGGCTTTTAAATTTATCTTTGCATAATGAAAATAAGATAAACCAATATTTTATGGAAAACATGTTTATTATTAATTAATCAATAATTTTTCCTTGAGTAAAAATATGGCTTTTATCCAAAATTTTTTAAAAAATAGGAATGTGGGTTATTTCTTTACTTAATATCAGATCTATTTACTACCCATGGAGTAGAAATCATCTTTAATCACCAATTAGGAGTCCTTACCTACAATGCACTCTTCTGCTCTTGTTTTAATGGCTTGGGATCTGAGGGAACTCAGATGCTGGCAGAGGAAATCACAGCCTGTTTCTCCCAGAGGAGGGTGGTCATTATTACACATAACATTCAAACAATCCTGCTGGCAGCCCAGTTGCCTCCTGTTCCTGTGTAGTTCATCAGCAGCTTCTGAAGCATGCTAAAGGGGGCTCACCACTCAGCTTGAGAGGGTTCAGGTGTGAGCGCAGGGTCCCAGCAGAAGGCTTCCTCCACATATCAGAGTTTTCATCTGCTTTATCCTTGGACTGTGTGGCCCACCTGAGGCAGTCTCTTTCTTGGGGACTCCAGAAGGAGTGGCTGCGACCGACTCCACTCCCCCGCCCCGTGGTTGCTGCTCACAGCTCTTTCCATTTGGCCTTGTGTTCCACCTGCACCAGGCATACAAACACACACACTGGAACACTTCCACTGGTACAGAAGTACCACTCACTACACTACACTTTCATCTCATATGCTGTGCTAAGTAGCGAAATGTTCAAAATGTCCAGGATCAGACAAGTAAAAAGAAAGGACTTTTTTTTAAGATATAAAAAACAAATCATATTTCCTAATTTTAAAATGGATTCATTTCCAAGCAGCATAAAAATCATATTGCTCAAAGTTATTCAGCAATAATTTAAGGTGTACTATAAACATGTAAAGTATGTATTCTATATCTGATCTTCTTTTAATATCTTTTTGAAAAGTTAACCTTACATGAAAAATAGCTTTTTAAGTAGTCCCTAAAAAAATGTGTTTTAATAATTTGGGGCTTATGAAAACATAAAATGTCTGACTAATCATTTTGCCACTGGTATCTTGGTATTTTAAATTATGACTTCTCTAAAACATCAGAACAGGAAAGTTTATAATAATAACTTAATATAGATTTCTGTAGCAAAGATTGAAGAATAGAATCACAGTAAATTGAATGATTTTTAGTTTTCTCATTAATTGTATGTTTAACTCTCTTTAAACCTTTTTAAATGTATTTTATCAATTTTTAATTTATTTTTAGTTTAAGTTTATTAAATTTAAATTTGTTAAATTAAATTAAGTTTATTTTAATTTTTTATTTATTTTTAAATCTACTTTTATTGGTGCATTGTAATTATACATCATAATTATGTTCAGAGTGATAGACACATACATGCTTATAGCACTTGGTGTGTTTCCCTCCAGATCCTACTTGCCCTTTAAATTTTTAATTTATTTTCTAAGTTTCTCTAATGGTTTTTATTCTTAAAAATGTTATAGCTTAGGAAAATAATGTGTGCACTTGGTTTTCTTTTTAAGTGAAAAATACATTCCAGTATTTGTCATAAATAATAGTATCTGTCATTTAAATGAAACATTATAGAAAATTGGAAAGCTCAAGAAAAAAAAATAAAAATTTGTCTCTTTTAAAATAGGAATCTGTAAGGCAAAAATTGACAGTTCATGGCTTTGTGTGGAAATGATGAGATATTTTGTCAGGATGAAAGTTCATGGCCTAAATTAACATAAACACTAATTTTCTAGTAATAAGATGTATCGATTTTTCTAAAATGCAAAAGCTGGTTTTAGATTCCCTTGAGATCTAGATTACTACTTAAACCGAAACTTCATGATTATCTTACTTATTCATTTAAACAAGAAATTGCTGCTACAGTGGCTCTTTACGAAGTTGCTGGAATTTCTGCTTCCAGCCATTTTTAAGAAATAGTGCAAAACTTTCTGGCATTCATTTGGGAGTAAGCAAATAGGAGGATAATAGTTTTTTCATTTGGTTCATTGGGAAGAGGATGAACCTAATCAGCTACATCGAACAGTGGCATATGGAACATAATGTATGTGTACCCCTTAAAGTTCAAGGCCTAGCCTATGAAAATGTTCTCTGGAGCAATAAAGCAACCTGCATAGTTCATCACAAGACTAATTGTGTGACAGACCTAGCGGCAATGGCACAGCTGTTAGCACGCGTTGATCTAGGGGCCGCGAAAGAAGAAGAGGCATCACACCTGTAAGGCCGGGAGAGGATTACAGGATGAGATGCATGGAGCAGGAAGAAGCGTGTACATCAGGCCCCGTTGTTATACATGTGCCCAGATGACATACATTTCCTCTAAGACAAGGACCAACTTCAGAAAGAAAAGTGTAATTGACATCTTAAAAGTTAAGTTATCCAATGGTAGAGCACATGCCTAGCATGCTTGAGGTCCTGAGTTCCATTCTCAGCACTGCAAGAAAAAAAAATTATCCAAAATATTCTCAAATGTATCTGTAGTGTAAACAATTACGTAATCATCAATTAATAGCAATATTTACTTTCGAGGTTATGCAGAATAATTAAGCGCTGAGTAAAAATAATCTATACTAAGATTTCAAAATAGTATCAATATTGTTCTCCTAATATTTAATCCATACACTTGCAAAAAAAATTGTTTCACCCAATACTTTCAACTTTCTCTTTTAGTGAACATGTAAATTTAATTAATAATAAAATGGACTCCATTTTTCCCAGGCATGTTCTCTATCCTCTTCTTCTTCTTTTTCTTTTTTCCCTGTGATGATGATGATGGTCAGAAATAGTAGGAAAAAGAGAAGGAAGCCATCAACCATTTTACAAAATGACATTCAGTTCCGGAGGAATCAAGAGTTGTCCCAGAGATGTGTTTAACAGCATTCTTTTGTGAGCATTTCCAGGGAGGAGTTTGCTATTTTTTTGCATAAAAGCATGACTTACAGGCAGACGTGAGAAAGTCAGATAGAATCAAAGGTTGGGTAGGCCGTGAAATAGGGGAGCCTCTTTAAGTTTCTACAAAACTGTGGTTCGTGATAGGTGAGCAGTTTTGCATTGCTGAACTAACAACCTTGCTGTTGTGGAAGCCAATTTCGAGACATGGATTTGAATACAAGTGGTTTATTTGGCAGGGATCCTACCAGCAAAGAAGGAAGCCAACAAGAAGAGTTGCCAAGCCAGGCACCACCATGGGCAAATGGAGCAGGGTCGCGCTGGAAAGTCCTGGGAAGCAGTGTAGAAACAAATTGGGTATCTCAGTGGAGAGACAAGGAAACCAGTGTATTATCCAACCATGTCCATCCTTCATTAGTTAAAAGCTGCTCCCAGGAACCCTCATTCTCTAGAATTCCAGGTTTTTATTTACTCATTTATTTTTTCTGAGCCTGGCCATTAGACAGAAAATCCCAGGGATTGGCTTGAGCTCTCTGTGGCTGCAGAGACAGAGAAGAGAAGGACAGTCTGCAGGCTGATGCAGATCATCGACCTCAAGGCTTCCTTCTCCATCCCCGTAACATGGGGAAGTCCCTATGAGGATTCAGCAAGACATAGAAGTAATGTTTCTAACACTTCACAAGCATTCAATAAATGGCAGCTTTATTTTAAAGAGGTAAACAGTATTGCATCTTTTTTTTTCCCACATTGCATAGAGTTCTATACAACTTTTATTCGAGAAAAACTTTAAAGCATATGATGGCAGGTACCAGCTCCCTGATGATCAAGAGGAAAGAAACGAATCCAAACTTTCTAGGACCCAGGGTAGGCATGCTTCTGATCGGTGCACAAATGTAGGCCCCGACTATCCAATTAGTGGAACCAAGACCAACAGATTCTCTCTGAGAACTCTGGCACACCAGGACAAGCTCTGTGTCAGGCTGTGACTCTTGTCTCAAGGCTGCTGTCCTTTAACTCAGGAATGACTTATTTCAGAGTTTTTCTGAGGGAAATAATGATTAATGCATACAAATATTTAGCTACAGTATTGTTTGTATAGTAATGATGAACAGATACAGATTTGGCTGTAACCTTTATATACAACTTTAAAAGCACTGTTTCTTATGGTAAAAAAAAAAAATTCAGATGTAAAATGATAGCAAATTGATTGAAGCATTGTTGAGTTATCCTACAATGAAATGCAATGGATAAGAATTACATAAAAAACAGTTTATACAATAAAAGTATTATTGATATATTGAGCATAAACCAACCAGATTACAAAGCAATGTATATTATAGCCCTGCCTATATATGTAAATATGCAAACATATACATTTAATGCATAAAGGTACACTAGAAACACCAAATTGTTTTCATTGATAATACATGAAAGTTGAAGTAATGGATGACTTAATTTTCTCGTAGGGATGACAATGGGATCTGTATTCCTACAATGAACATTTATTGATTTGTATTTGTAAAAAGGGAAAACTATTTAAAAATAAACTATTATTTCATGAGCTGGACATAGTGACACATGCTTGTAATTGAGACAGGAGGATCACAGGTTCAAAGTCAGCCTTGGCAACTTAGTGAGGTTCTCAGCAACCTAGTGAGACCCTA
This sequence comes from Graphiurus murinus, assembly GCA_004027655.1. Classification (NCBI taxonomy): domain Eukaryota; kingdom Metazoa; phylum Chordata; class Mammalia; order Rodentia; family Gliridae; genus Graphiurus; species Graphiurus murinus. Next base: position 9,032 of record PVLC010006626.1, on the reverse strand, counting down.
TTTCCAAAAATATATAAAATTGGTTTGGGGGTGTAGCTTGGAGGTAGAATGCCCTCTGGGTTCAATCCCTACTACCAAAAAAAAAAAAAACCCTATTATTCTATTATTTCTTTCCATTCCTTTAAAATGTAAAGACTTCAATTGATGTTTTCAGCAGGTTTTCTTTTTTTTTTTTTCGGTACTAGGGATTGAACTCAGGGGCATTCTACCTCCGAACTACACCCCCAGCCCTAGTTTTTATTCTTTATTTTGAAACCGGGTCTCATTAAGTTTCGGAGTGCCTCACTAAGTAGCTGAGGCTGGCCGCGAACCTGGATCCTCCGGTCTCAGCCTCCCAAATGCTGGGATTACAAGCGTGCGCCACCACGCCCGGCTCTCAGCAGGTTTTCTATAATATACAGACTGCTCATAGTAGACATCTTCAGCATAGGATGAATCATAGCAATCAGTCATTTCAACAGTTCGTCTCAACCCAAATATTAAAGAAAATTACTAAGTATTTAACCAGTAATAAAATAATTTAAAGGTGATCTCAGGAGGGACTTTGAATGTTGGGAAGTCAGGCTGTTTGGGGTGAGAGGGAGCTGGGGGAAGGGGAGCGCCATTTGAATAGAAGAAAGCCAAGACTTCAGACTCAATAACCTGCCTGTGGTCACCAAGCCATCAAACACAGAGCCAGGCCTGGCGTCCCCGCCTCTGACGGTGATTGCTATTGCAACTGGTGGCGCTGTCCGTAGGACAATTTTAAAGTCATTTGTTGAGTCTCATCACAAATCTCTCATGTAAATTTTTAATAACATTCTCATCTGTTCTGCTTACTGAGCTACCTATCGGCATAAATAACATTTTGTTATTCTTGTCCAGTATAAATCACTGTTTCTACTGGACAAGAAGAACTTTCTGGTGCTGGGCCAGTTAGGGATCAACACAGGGTTTGGGGACACAGGAAGAAGACACAGGAGTAGAAGAAGCAGGCGGCATGGGGCCAGGAATGACCCATTGCTTTGTAGCTTCTCCAGAGCAAAAGGGAAGGGATCAGGAAAGCTGGCTTCTGGTCTCTTGTTTTCATCTCCCTCTTCCTCTTATTAGCATAAAAAATGGGATTCTATGCATTCATTTGTTATGACTCAACTGCTCAGCTGAATTTGCCTTGTTTTCTTTAAATGTTTTTCTGACAGTAATATGTGCACCTCTACAACTAATCTGCTTGTAAAAAAAAATCTTTTCTAAAAGCAATATGTTCAACCTATTATTCCTACAATTCCTAGCCAGTCCCTCCTGGCTTTTATTGCAAATTTGCTATCTACTTGTGACTCTTAGTAAATGCAAGGGAACAAGCCCAGGAAAAGTGGTGATTGTTGGAATTTTCATTTGAAAAGTCTGGTAGGGGAGAATGTGTAGAACTTTTTTGTTTTTTTGTTTTTTGTTTTTTGGTTTTTTTTGGCGGTGCTGGGGATTGAACTCAGGGGCGTTCTACCTCTGAGCTATACCCCAGTCCTATTTTTTATTCTTTATTTTGAAATCAGGTCTTGCTAAGTTGCAGAGTGCCTCACTAAGTAGCTGAGGCTGGCCGCAAACCCGGATCCTCTAGTCTCAGCCTCCCAAATGCTGGGATTAGAAGCGTGTGGCACCATGCCTGGCTTAGAACTTTCAACAAAAAGCAATAGGAGGAAAGGGAACAAGCTCCTTCTTGTAGACCCCATTTTTCTCTATTGCCGTCTTAGTCATTATTACAGAATGATATAACCTCGCCCCTGGCGTCACAGTGTCCGACTCCCAAGCCTGTGACCCCGAGGGAGTTAACTAACCTCTCTTGTACTTCCGATTCCTCACCTGCAGCATTAGGATTGCACTAGTACCTGACACAGGGTGGTGATAGAGATTTACGAGCTCATACACAGACAACTCTGAGAACAGTGTCTGGCATAAATGCTAGTGAATATTATAGAACAGCAGAAGTACGGTTTCCTGGGTAAGCACAGGGATTGTGCTATTTCTGCTGCTACTGCTGACTTAGATCCCAGACAACCAACTCCCCTGGCACCCCCTGCTTGGTAAAATGAAGATGATATTTATTAATATAGCATGTTGATGAAAACTTCAGTGGCATAGTAAAGAGATAATGGTGTATTATCGGTCCCTATTATTGTACTGCAAATGATTCAACTATACATTTTCCCTAAATTTAATTAAACATATTCATTTTCCCTATGAGCTTATATTAGCTTACAGCAGAGCGGGGATTTGTTATGCACATTTTATATGTTTATAATATCATTGATGCTAAGAATAAACATTTTCCTTTAAAAATATTATGTAAATAAGCATTAATATCTGTCACAAGATTTCAGAGCTAAAATTACTTTTTAATTGTTCATCGTAATAGATGATGTGGGAATGGAAAAGAAAGGACCATCCAGACAATTGTTACACTTTTCCAAGTCAGTTTGTAGAGTGCCAGAAAAACCACCAAATCAGGCATCAGATATCATACCCTGGGTTCCAGTTCTAGTTTTGTCACCATGCCCCTTGGTCTTGGACAGGTCCTTAAACCTTGCTCAGCTCTCCTAATGACATTATTGTATGACACCATTGTTAAAATCTTGCTCAGGATAGGCTTTACCTACAAGGTCCAGGAGCCAGGAGCCTGGCCTGCAGGACAGCGCCCTCGGGCAGCACCTTGGCAGTGAGGGTTGGATAAGGGCGCTGATTCTGAGATGAGCCAGCCTGGACTCGAAGCCTTTCATCAGCACCCACTGGTCATGGGACCATGGCCCCCTGCTTCACCTTTGTGTCTCCCCACTGTGAAAAACAGATTTAAAAAAAATAATGCCTACTCACAGGGTGTTGAGAAGATTAAATTAGTGAGTAGGTGTGGTTTAAACAGCAGTCGGTTATTTATCGTGAACATAGTTTTGGAGCACCTGTTGCCAAGGCCTGTTTTAGGTGCTCAGGATACAAGGATACCGAAATGGGCAAAGAGCTTGGTCCTGGCGGAGCTTCTTTCCCACGGGGGAGAGAAACAATGAAAATTAAATAGAATAAACCACTGAACTATGTAGTATGTTGGCAATGAAAAGTACTGTAGAAAGGAGGGGAAAATATGACAGAGGGGATTCAGGAGTGCCCCATGAGGGTCAGGGGTGGTGGGAATTATAAATACATGATCCAAGAAGGCTTCCTGGAGGTGATATTCGAAGGAAGCCTGGGAGCGGGGGAGAGTTGGCCACGCAGACACTTGAGGAAAGCATGTCTTTGCAGAGGAGACTGGGGACAGCCATGCTGCAGAGAAACAAAACGGGTGAAGAGAGCCAGGCATGGTGGTGCATATAATCCCAGTACTTGGGAGGCTGAGACAGAAAGATCACAAGTTTGAGGCCAGTGTCAGCTACTTAATGAGGCCCTCCACAACTTAGTGAGACCCAGTTTCTAAAAAAGAATTAAAAATAGGGCTGGGGGTGTAGAATACCCAGGTTCAATCCTCAGTACCACAAAAAAAAAAAAAAAAAAAAAAAAAAAAACAGGAGAAAAGAGATAGGAGCCTCTTGGGAAGGCAAGAAGTGGGGTCATAGAAGGTCATATAGGCCATTATAAAGCAAGGCATTTTTTTTTCTGATTTAAAAGATATTGGCCAGGCGTGGTGGTGCACGCCTGTAATCCTTGTACTTGGGAGGCTGAGACAGGAGTATCACATTTTTAAGGACAGCCTCAGCAAGTAGTGAGACTCTCATCAACCTAGCGAGAACCTGTTTCCAAATAAGAAATAAAATCGAACTGGGGATGTAGCCCAAAGGTAGAATGCCTCTGGGTCCAATCCCCAGTACCACAAAAAAAAAAAAAAAAAAAAAAGATATTCATTGAAGAGATGACATAAAAATATTCAGTATCGGCTCTAATTAGCTGTTATAATTAAGCAGTGTGATGAAAAAGGAGAAGCTGGTAATAGGCAGAGCTGTGACCAGGCAGGCATGGGGGCGACATGTAGACCCTCGAGAGACATGGGGCTGAAATGGATGTCACCACGCTGGGGAGGGAACAGCAGGCAAGGGCAGCAGGAGGCAGTTAGCTGTAGGCGAAGGTCAAGGTTACCACAGTCACAGGCAGGCCAATGCAGCACTTAAGAACACACACAGGCTTTGAAGTCCCACAAACTCACTTCAAATCCTGTCACCCACCCCAATTCCCTGTGTATCTTAGAGCAAGTCTCTCAACCTCTCTGCACCTCGTTTCTCTCATTTGAACATGGGAATAGTATTTATCCCAAGGGCTCCATGAAGATTAAATGTACCATGAATATAAAGTACTCTGCACTTGTAGGTTTTGTTCAACAAATGGTAGTGACCACCACTGGGAAGCAACAAGCACAGGCGATAGGGACTGGGCTCAGGGGACTCCTGAGCCAGGCTCAAGGATGGCAGCAAGGTGGGTCTCCAGGTTCCCACCGAGCGGGCCCCAGCCTAGCAGGCTAGTCCCCAGGAGAGAGGTTCAAGCAAGAAGCCAAGACTAGATGTGGCGACACAGGTCAGGATACATGTTAGGGGCTCGACCTCAAGGGACGGGAAAAGCCCAGGCACTTAAACAAAGGTTAACACCAGAATATGACCAATGGTTTCTGCCCTGGTAGACCAGGAACAGTCTGCCCAGTTCCAGGCACGGAGTCGGCTCTAAGTCACTAGAGAGGGGACCCAGCTGGGAGAAGGGCAGGGGCAAGGAAGAAGGGCTACCAGCAAGTTACTCCAAAATGATCTCTACGATTCCTTCCGGGCCCTATAATTTTCAATTTCTAAGTATTGATACATAATTTGAAAATGCCAGCTATAATGGTAATTTTCTACTTTATGCTGTAAAACCTAAAGCTTACTATAAGAATGTTACGTTAGCAGCAATTTGTTTTGCCGTTTTATTTTCAGCTCGTCTATTATTCCAGGGCTGATCGAAGGCATCGGTTGCCAAGAATAAAATAAATCACACTTCTAAATAAACCACTAAAGAGTGTTAAATTGATTTAAGTGATTTTGGGAATATTAATATTTAAAACTTCTCTGTCCTGTGCCTCTTTATGACTACCTATAGCAATAATAACCACTATTTCATTCCACCATTCTTCATTTTATAATATTACACAGTAAACTGTGTACAAACATATTTTTTTGCACTGGAATGGAAGTGTAGGAGTTCAGCTGCTTATTTATGTTTGAATATCTTGAATTTTATTCAGTCAATAAAAGCATACTCGATTAATACTTTATTATTCTCTTTGCATAGGTTACAGCGAATATAGTGCAGTGTTTGTTTTTCTATTATTAAAGGAAACTCTGCCTCCCACTCACGTTCCTTTTCAGTAAATTTGATTGTAAGCAGCATGTATTTCAGGGTTAGTTCCAGTCTTGAGAAATTTTCTGGTTTCACAATTTTGCGTCTTTGGCTTTATCTGAAAATAGTCTTAAAATGGCACAAGTGATTTTCACAGGTTTTCTTTCTTTTATTTTTGCTACATAGGGGTGGGGGGAGTACCCACAGGTCACAATATTAAATGGAATCTAGATGGCTGTCCTCGGTGGGAGGGTCTGGGCACCCGAGTGTCCCCTGTATCATCCACTTCGGCTTGGCTCGTACAGGCTACACAGTCTGACAGCCAGCAGAAGCTCTGGGTGAGAGAAGCAGTTCAGACACCTGGATCCCAGTGCCAGCATTCAAAGGCGGTCCTGAACCACTCAAGCACCTGTACTTACCCAGGTCCTGTCCAGGGCTCGCTCTCCATGCTCTTCTTCTCCTCGGCCTGTCTTCATCTTCTTTTGTCCCTCGGCACCTCCCTGTTCCTCCACAAGCTGCCTCCATCTGCTCCTGTGTCGGTGTGGCCCCTCTGCCACACGCACGGCTGGCTGAGGAATTCTCAGGATGAAGAGCCCCGCAGTCCTCCCCGCCTCTGCCGGAGCACTGTCTCCCGCCTGTCACCGTGCAGCGCTCTGCGCCACACTGGCTTGTTTTGTCAATAACCATTTATTTGTTGCTGGAATCGTGGCAGCCATTACATCTGACCTCCCTGTTTCATCAATTATGGATAGATTATTGGCTGTGAACATCTGCAGAAGCTTGCTGTTGAACTCACCTCCTGGCTGGGATTAGATAAAATACTAAACTGTTGTTTATTGTCAGGCCAAAACTCTACTGGGGAGCCAGGGAATTCCAAGAGTAGCAGAGCCCCATCAGAAGGACCAAAAATCATTTTGTGTCATCACGGCTTCCCCTAAGGTTCCAGCATTTATTATTTACACTTATTACGAGTTGTTATAACCTACTTGATAAAAGCTCTTGGCAGCGCCCCATTTCCAGTTACTGTCAGTCTGTCAGGATGGAAATGGCTCACAAATTGTATTCTTGTCTCTTCTATCACCGCGAAAGGGTAATAGACGAATCTTCCCGTGTGGAAGCGCTCAGACAGAGCCTTTCCTACCATGTTTTATTTTAAAGAAACGTGTTCACACCACCTGCCAGGAAGGCATGACATCCTGGATCTAAATTAGGGTTTACCGAGTTTACCAGGATAATGGTCTGTGGCGGAAAGGATATCACGTTGTATGCAGAGAAAACACTCCCAATGTTTTCTCAGGGCTTTCTCGTGGATTTCTGAGAAAAGGAAACCAGAATGAAATTTTATTGAATCCTGCCTTCAAAGAGAAAGAAATCTGGTAAAAGGGATTATGGATAGATGATGACAAATCTCCTCTTGATAACTAACGGTTCATGCAGAGATATAGAAATATTCATAGTATTAGTGCTTATTAAACCCAACTAGATAGTCACTCACAAATGCAGAATACCCCCAGAGCCTTTACTATGAGCCTAAAGCTATTTAGACCAAATGGAGGAAGGCATATACTTGGTTCCTGGGGCATTGGGGTGGGGTGGGGGGCACCGAGGAACTCGGCTGGTCACCATGCTGGTGACTTTCCACAGGTACCTCTCTGCCTCATTTTGTTACCCTTGAAGAAAGAAACTGTATTTGTCTCTCATTACCCTAGAGTAAAAGGAAAAGAGAGAAAATGTCATGTATTCCATCCACAGATGGGAAGAACTATTCTACAAGATACCATGACTACTGTAACATAGCTCTGGTCTCTGATTGGCCCGTCCCCCCATAGCATAATGACTACTTGGGCTCATAATGGGGAAAACTTTTATTTTCTTGAGACTATAAGTAGAAAGAATAAGTTTAGATAGGGGGTTCTTACGCCATTTTGAAATTGCACTTTACCTCTAGGAATAGGACTTCTTTGCAGATACTTAAGCTCTCAAGGACTGGCTGGAAACTAAACACTTTCATTTACCTCCCATTTATCACAGTGCCACTTTTTTTCTTCACCAAGTGAGATATAAGGCAAATTTAGTACACAAGCAGCTCATTCTGCTACATTAATGTTTCTACAGGAATTTCACTACTGGCACCTTCCGAGGGCTCTACCATCTTTATTCAACAATATTCAGCATTAACACAGGAGTAGGAGGGAGGAGCATGATGGAGAGCAAGGCAGATATGGCCCCTGTCCCGAGGCATTTGCAGAGAGAGTCAAATATTAATCAGTAGACAATGTGGCAATGTTGTAAGTGCTCACATAAAACAAAGACGCAGAGTAGCATGTGAATGCCTGTGTCCACACCCTGGAAGAGCCAGGAGTGACGAGGAAAGCGCTGCAGGTGAGGGAGCTGAGCACACTCCGGAGAGCAGAGGGTCTGTGGGGCCGCAGTGAGGTGCCCAGATCCCTGCACACTCCAGCAAGTTATAAATGTTGACATGTCTGCACGGGCCAAGTGACTGATAACAGACTTTCAGTCGAATTAGACTTAACTGGCACTTTGTTAGGTTCAGTTTGCCACCACCATCTTTAGTTTCCATAAGTAAGGGGAACTGATGTTATTGATAATGTCATCATGGGTAGAGGCGGATCATTTGCTATTTGTACATTCACTTTTCTTTTTTGAGGAGGCACAGAGGACTGGGGATTGAACCCAGAGGCCTTCTACGTCTAAGTTATACCACCAGCCCTTTTTATTATTTATTTCGAAACAGGGTTTTGCTAGATTGCTGAGAGTCTCACTGAGTTGCAGAAGCTGATCTCGAACCTGTGATCCTCCTGTCTCAGCCTCCCAAGTACTGGGATTACACGTATGGGCTACTTTCCATCCTCATGGAAACACGACCAAGTGGAATTGAAGGTTTCTTCATCAAACACACACACACACAACCCTCTCATTCTGATAATGAAGTTGCCTATGTCTGCTGGTCTAATTCCCTTACCCTAGAAAGAATCAGCCTATACTGTTCTTCACTGATGACATGGAGAGGGAATGGCCCAAGGTTTTTTACCTGTCCCTTAAGTTCTAGACAGCTGTTTTATCTCTCGGTACTTCTCGGTTTTATTACTTAGATTTAAGAAAGAGATTCAGTCAAATTATGCCAAGTAAAGGAAGGAGATGTGCATAAAGACCCCCGTGGCAGGGAGCACGCCCTAATCCTATCCATCTCCAGGAATAGTGGAGAGCAGGTCCTCGAGCACTGGAAGAGCTCAAGCATCAGGGGCTGGATTTTATTAGTGCCCCCTCTGCAGCCGTGGTCAGTTGCATTACTCCACTGACAGGACTGGGTTCCCCTCTTGATGTTCATTCAACCTTAAACACCTCCTCACTTCTGCCATTCCTAACAGCCCGACTGGTCTGAATTGTCTAGAAAGACATGATTGAACTAGCTCATCACTGTACTCCACCACGGTACAGAACTTTTTATATCAGGTCACCTCATAGATTGCTGGACTACCCCACAAAACTACCCCCCACCAGCCGGGCGTGGTGGCGCACGCTTGTAATCCCAGCATTCGGGAGGCTGAGACCAGAGGATCCGGGTTCGCGGCCAGCCTCAGCTACCTAGTGAGGCACTCCGCAACTTAGTGAAACTCGGTTTCAAAAATAAAGAATAAAAAATAGGGCTGGGGGTGTAGCTCGGAGGTAGAATGCCCCTGAGTTCAATCCCCAGTACC